>APFE031116090.1:13472-70906 GCA_000404065.3 Pinus taeda
TAGTGCTCGAATAGATCTTTCTAATGAGCTATTGTACGCGTCAAATGGAGATCATATGCTAAAGTTACGACCCTGGGAAGTTGATGTACCAACTTACCACCAAACGGGGCCCACAGTTTGGCGTTTCATCTCCTAGGGTTAGGTTTTGGAATGTTAAGGGTTTTTCATTGTTTCTCAACAATAAATAGGCCTTCGAGCCTCATTGTAACACAGTTCAGAGGCATGTGGCCATCACATCTCTTCTCAGAGATAAGCTACCATCGCCCTAGCTAGTTTATTTCCATTTCCGATTGTAAGCATGTTTCAGTATTTTCCATTAATGAAATGAAGTATTATTTCTGCTGCATCTTTGTGTATATGGTTATCTCTGTAATTTGTTGCGTTCCTGTTTAAATCCGAATCACTTGGCAGGCAGCATAATTGGCTAAGCGTTGGCTTGAGCTAACTTGTGAGGCAGAGAGATTATACTTGTGCAGGGATTGTTTCAATGTGAACAAGCACTGTATTTTCTTCTCAGAATTTCTGGTTAATGCAATATAGATAGCCAGGGTTTTGAGCAGGTGGTTTCCCCAGAGAAATATTGTGTTATATGCGATTGATATTCTTCCTCTTTCTGTTTATTGTTTTCATCGATCATTTTTTGTTTCAGATGAGAAGAGTAGAGTATATTCTTGTCTTGTGTTTTAATATATCACATGCTCTGTTGAATCTACTGGAAAATTCTACATGTTAAACCTAGCAAAACCCATGCCAATGACAGCAAATGAACCAATGCATGTACCATGCATTCACATCTCAACTAGGAAATCACACATGCAACCTGTTACCTGCAAATCCTTATGCTGAAGTTGTTGATCCAACCTTCTCCTTGCTTTCCTTGCTTTCTTTGCTTTCCTTTTGCTTCCTTTGCTTGCTTGTTCAAGTGCCTATTATCTTTCCTTTGCTACACCTGTTCCAAAACTGGGAAAAAGATGTCAACTGATTCTTTGATGCCTTTTTATTATTTAAGCCTCTAATTCTTCATTTTCCCTCTCATGCAAGTTTATGACCTTTCATCTCCCTTTTCTCCTATTTTCCTTTATTTCCATAATTAAATGCAAATTAATTCCTCTTTGCCTTTGTTAATGCCTTTTCCAATTTCTTTAGCCATAAATAAACTGAAGTGAAAACCACTAAGATGTTTTTCCCCAAAATTCAACTTGGAATATGTGTCCCGTGACTTTGGTATTATTCTTTTGTGTTTATTATACTTTATTAAATGAACTTTTAACCCAGGGTTGTTACAGGTGTTTATGGTTTCTTCTTGGAGAAACAATTTTAGTGCTATTTGATGTGATCATGCCTTTAACTTCTACTAGAATTTGCTAAAGATGTGGGTACAACCATGCGTCAAATAGAGGAGGAAGCTATCGATAAATCTCAACAATTTGAGCTCATATACACTCATTCGGTGTACCTTTACTCCATAATCCCTAATGCACCCCGATTACAGTCATTTAGAGAAGATAAACCGGGAGCATCAAATGCTGCAGACAGTTTTATTGGAACCATCTCCCAAAATCAACCTGTAAACATGTTCCAATAGTTCAAAAACATGTACAGTGGACCATCCCATTTCTAATCATTTGGGGGTCCATCCATAGCCCAAATTCCAACCAACACAGTATATTATCCCAATCATCTTGTACACTCTCAAAATATGCCCACACAAGGTAACCGATACCCTACGATACAGAGTAACCAATACCCTAGCATTTAGGGCAACCAATATCCTCCGACATAGGTTGGCGAGTATCCTCCATGCATTGTAGAGACTGTGTCAACTTCCTAAACCCCTTACACCAACCCATGACAAGGGAATCCTTATTTACCTTTTCCTACACCTCAACAACTTAACCCCCCACCTCAGCCTAACGCAAGGGTTAATTTTGTGCGACCTTCTTTCCTTCAACAACAACAGACTTTTAAAAGCCTCAACACTGCTAACCCTCCAAACCCCAACAAGAAGAAAGGAAAGAACAAACAAAAAGGGGAACCTGGGCAGGGGGAAACAACCAACCTCTGCGTGCACCAACTAGGGGCAATCCCCTCAATCGAAAGAAAACCTAAAGTCGGGGTACCAACAACCCACAAAAGTCAAACAAGAATGCTAGTCTAAGGACCAACCATGCATGCACTATTTGTGGGGAATATGGGAATTACACTAATCATTGTCCTCAACTCCCAGAGTTGAAATGAATGAGAGAGGCCAGGGGGTAGGATGTAACGAACCAACAACCTGCATTAATGTAGAATCCTTTCCCTCACCAGGAAGATATGGCCATGCAACACAAGACCGCACCTCCCCCCTACCAAAATCCAACTGGGGGAAATTCTAATGACCCAACTGTTGTGGTTCCTAGAGACAACCTCCAAGTTGAGGAGAGGTTTGTGCCTAGGACATCTTAATGTGTCTTAAAGATAAATATGCTTCGCTCAAGAGCTAGATATAAAATGAATAAATATGTTTCAATTACCCTACTCAGAGCCAAATTCAATTTATACATAGACAATATGTCATCCCAAAGAGTTAATGCTTAGATCTAGTGCCCTACACACAGAGAATGTAGTTTCATTGTTTGTTGTAGTATAGGTGAAAAAGGAAATACAAGAAAAGAAATTAATTGAAAAGGGTTGAACACAGGATCCTATGTGCTAAATACCAAAAGAATAGTGGATTAAATTGAAGAGATGAAATGCAGAAGTCATGGAGCGCATTTTAAGGTCTTCAATCCCACACATTACATGTACCATTTGACATATGCTAACTTAGGTAAATCTGTAACTTAAGATTGAATCCAATAGTCGCAATTACATAATTTATGAGAGGAAAGAAGCACATATGAAACGAGAAATATAGATAGAAACACATACTACACATCTCAATGCTTGGAATCACCAAGAAACTTCTTCATTAAACTTCAAAATGTTATACATTTCATGGATCCAAAACATGTAGAATTTGCAGAACAATTACAACCTTTGGAACAGAAAAATTGAACCCCTACTAATGAGTCTTTCTTTCCTCTTTATAGGGAGAATCAAAATATGAACATTTTGCAAAAATATCTTGGAATGATACAATTGTCTAACTATTCATCTGTGTAAGCGTGAAACTTGTTTAGTTGTCCTAATTATTACATAACATATTTGATTCTCTTCTTGAAAATGAAATATTTACAAAAATTTTAGAAATGGCATGAAAATGCCATGAAATATCTTTATTGTTGACTTCTTTAACCTCTTGAAGTGGATCTTGGATCCATTGTTTGAACCTGTGGTGGATTGATGAATTGATCACATTTTTTCCACAATTTTGGGTCTAGTGAAGGAGTGTGAATGAGTGCATTGTAGGGCATCCTCAGATTTGTAAGCTCAGTGTACTTAGGTTTGGAAATAGATAGGGTTTTCACGAGACATAACAATTGAAAATAACTTTGCAGATAATTAACTATAGTCCTACCCTTGAGAGTGGATATCTTTTCATGTGAGAAATCCACCTTGATTTTGGCCTCAACTAATAGTTTCTCATATTGCTCCCATGGAAGCAAGTTCCCTTGAAAGTCCCAACAACTAGGCAACCTTTCCCTAGTTATCTGATCAAAATTTGAATTGAATGCAACTACCATATTAGCCAAATCATTCACACATTCCTCAAACCTATCCCTTGCTACCTTTTTGTGAATCGTTTTAGTAATTTCAATAACCATCGTTGTCATGTCAATGATATCTATTTCTCTTAGGTCATCAATTGATTTCTCATTGAGGAACCTGATGAATTTCTCTGCAGTCCTAACATATTTAGCATCCTCATCCTTGGATGACAAGATGAAGAATTATATGGTATTGAGTGCGGTTTTTTATTCTGCAACTACTTCATGTGCTCCCATATCTTCTTCATTTCAGAAATGATATAGTCCCATATTAGTTGCCTAGCTTCATGAGGGACATATTACCTTTCAACTTGTTTTTTAGCGCTTTGATTTCATTCTGTGCCACCTGAAATTCATTATTGATTTTATCCACACTTTCGTTTGTGGACTCGAGCTATCTCTCCTTGTTTGCAAGAATGTACTTGGTGTTGTCTAAGTCAATCAATATTTTCTTGAGCTCGCTCTTTGATAGCTGCAAATCAATGAGAGCCTTTCTCAACTACTTTGTAGGAATTTGTAGATTGTTTGCCACAATCACAACACAAATGAGAGAGTCAATTATCTGTTGAAGCTTTGTAACCTTCAATTTGAGGGTCACTACCTCATTATTTGTCTCTATCAACTCTTTGGCCATAATTTCTTCTTACTTTCTACCTGGGCCAACTCCTTTGTCTGTACATGTTCTGATGCATACATTTTAAGACACTGCCTCAATGACTGGATCTCATATTTTGAGCCTTGAATAATGTAATCTATGGTAGCTTTATCTTTTGGGTCTACCGCCAAGTTTAATAAGAAGCTCCTTGTAGGCTTCATTCTACAAATGAAGGGCTCTTGAATTAGCTTTTTCCTGCTTTATTTGGCGGCAACTTTCTCCAATAGCTTCTCAACCTTGCTAATAGTCAAGGCTCCTTTGCTTAGTTCACTATAAATCATCTCCCCTGCCTGTATGCGAAAATTTATTTTGTCCTGCAAGGGGACACTAGCGATATCCAATAATAAATCTATAATCCTAAATTGTGGTCTAGATGGGAGGGACTGCACTGAAGGATGATACAATGAGAATTTCATCTGATTCCTTTCTAGGTCCATGGCAGCTAATAGCCTGGTATGATATGGTACTAAGTGAGATACTAGTTGTGATAGCATTCCTCCCTAATCTTCTTTTTTTTCTCTTCTGTCATATGTCTTTCCTCCCATTTAGGGCTTGTTACTGATGTGATCCTCAAAGAGCCAATAATTTCTACCTCAGTGGAACTAGAAGTGGCATCTTATTGAGTATATTCCAAGAGCACTTGGAAACCTGGCTGGCCCAGATTCCTCTTAGTCAGTTTGACCTCAATCTCTTCATTGTTCTGCTCCTAGAGTTTGGATTTTTTAGTTGATGTTGCATCCTCCATCACTATATCTCCAACTTCATCTACATTTCTCTTCTGAGCCTTATCCTTTGGGGATGGTTTCTCAATCTCCATCTCTGTATTAATAGGCCAGGAATCTAGATTAAACTTCTATTCTAGCTCAGTTTTTTATTCATGCTCATAATTAGATGCATTTATTTCTCTCCTTCTTTTTGATATAACACTGTGGGGATCATAGTGTCAAACTTCTCCTATCTCAATGTTAAATTACTTCAGCATTACTTCTACTTGCTGGAAGGCTTGCTTGAAGTTCAGAACAAATTGGCCCATAGTTCTTGGAAGCTTGTATATATAACCTTTCTTGGTAGGGACAAAGTGGAAATGGTCAACATTTAAGCTCTGTTTGGTTAAATCTAGAGTAAAGATCCTCATGGGCACAAACATATGCAATTGATAAGGAGGAAGTTCAGGCCTATAGACCCTAATTTTAGTGTATTCTTAAGACAAGAACCAATCATATACCATGGTATATTTACTAAGCTGAAGAATCTCTCTTTGTTGAGGAAATAATATAGAAGGAGGGACATTTTTTATTATATTATATGCAGTGGGCATGAAAGTGGAAATAAACTGGGAAAATCCCTCATTACTGGGTTTCTTCTTCAAGGCACTGTCCGAGTCAACCACATATTTTCTTTGTTTATTGGAGTCTATAATACTTAAACCTAAGTATTCAAATTCCTCCATGTGAGTATACAAGAAAAGGTAGACCAATTTGGAGTAGTACTTGAAATAAGAGGTAAGGTAAAAGTTGTTGAACTGAAACTTTATAGATTTAACAATGAATGAAGGTATGTCAAGAATGATGCCAGGCTTCATCATGGTGTGTAAGAACCCTAGGGATGCCTTAGTGACATTGTTAGTCTCCTCCTCTCCTAGTAACAACAAAATAGTGGCTAAGATGGGTTGTACGACTTCTGAGAATAGGGAGATAGAGAATGTTTATGAACTTGTGGACAATTGGGCGTTCAGGGCTACAATCTATTGGAATAGGGTTTGTTTTTATGCAATTAAGAGTCCATTGTAACTGGAAACAAGGGTGGTATTAGGGAACTTCTTTAGGTTTGGGGATTTGGGGTAGATAAAAAGAATTCTGGATTAATTCTGGGGTAAATTCTAGAATCTTATCCCCTACGGACTGTTAGGAAAATACTGAGACGGGGGGGGGGGGGTGAATCAATATTTTTAATTCACTCTAACACTTCATCTAATATTCTAAATTATGTATGCTATTATTATTTATGAAACCTGTGTGTGTACGTGACCCTAGTGAATGAAAATCAGGTATATCCAGATAACTAATTATTCATGTGATCCATTAGATGATTATCTTTAACCAATGCATTATTAATTTCATCATTCATTTAGTATGCAATAAGAGTAGATAAATCACAACACATAAGAAACACGTCAACACATATGAACACCACGATTTTATGTGGAAACCTAATGTGGGAGAAAACCACCATTGTCGTCTTTTCTATCTTCTTTGTTATTATATAAAGAAAATATTCATTACATTTTGTATTGGCATAGACTCTTACTAGCACATAGGCACCCACCTATAGGAGGCTACAACATCCAATTTTTCTCTAGCACCCACCAGGAGGGAGCTACAACCCCCTGATCTCATTTACTGATTCCTACTGGAAGGGAGATCCTACCATGTCACTGAAGGATACAACCTTAAGCACCTTATGGACCATGTTTCAGAATGTTTCACATTGGATCCATGTGTTTCAAATAAACATCAAAACTTGTAGGCCACCTTTCATCATATTTTAAAACTGGACCCACATCCAACATTATGCTCAATACCAAAATGAGATACTAAATCTCAAAATATGAATCACTAAGGAATTGTAAACCAATTGAATACAGAAGCAAACCAGTGTAATCTAACCATTGTAACTAGCTCAAATTAATGCACAACCAATCCAATTAATACCACCATATACAAAAAGACATCATTGACAGACAACAAAAAATACAACAAAACTTATCAAATGATATCATCAAGAAACACTGCAAACCCTAACCAAATATAACTCATAATATATATGTGATTGTTATTCAACTAACCTGTGTATATACACTCTTATAATGTGTAACACCCACATACAGATCTCAAAATACTAAAAAACAAATCTTAGAATATATACGCGACTCAAAATAAACATATATTCATATGTAATCGACTATTCAGAAGAAAACTAATGTACAATATTAAATCATTGAAGCATATCTTCGCTACAAGCACAACTCACATTCCACAACCTTCACTCTCAAGATCTCATATTTCTATAAGCACATTCATATCATACCATCATTATAACCAAAGATCTAACATTATTAACTACACAACCATAAGTACATCAAACAAGTTTATTCATTAGTCTTCACTATACTTTCAAATCTATTAGATCTGAGCCATCTCCTTACTTCCTGGTGCATACCTCTTTCAATTCAAATCACACATGAATAACTTATAACTTGCACACGCAACACCTTGATCTCCATCTCCTTATATAGTTTATGCCTTAGCCAATACCTCAGGTAAATCCCTTGGTAATGTCGTTAGTATTCTTTTGTGGGATTAAATAAACATTGCCACTTCAATTACTATGGGAAAATACCATGGTAATGACCCCTTATATCTAGATTTCCATAGTTCAGATTATGTACATGACTTTTACTCATAGGACCTGCATATGTATGTGATCTTTATTCACAGGAACCACATATACTTTCTCAAACTTCACATTTGTCATCCATCTGTCACTGAATTATCATTTCTCTACCCATAGCATTTGTACTAATTTGCATGAGTTCCACAATCATCATATTATCATAATGTGACATCAAGTACATATTTTTCAAGTAGGTTTCCATCAAGGATAACATATTAACCATAATTCCAACAATCCTCCACTTTGGACTTGATGGCAACCATTTTGGTGTTTGGACATCGCTTACAAACACCTAGACACACCAAGTCTTCTCTACAAACACAATATTCTCTCTAAACAAACGCCAAGCTTCTCTCCCCATTTGACATCAAGAGCAAAGTGTTGATCTAGGCTTAATGAAGTACTTCCATTGTAGTTATCATTGCTATAGGTTTGATATATTAAATATGAATCATGAAATTTGCATATTTTCCATGCTCCCCCTGAGCATATGCTGAACCTTTCGAAGATATTCAATAGAGTACAAGACTTTATGACTCAACCAAATATGACCTTTCCTATCACTAATGAAATATGATGAAATCAAACAACTAACATATTGGGTTTACATATTGGACCCAAATTTTACATCAATGTCCCAAGATAATGGGATTACATACATAATATGACTTGATCCCAATGGCCCATATATGACTGAATTTTACAATGATTTACAACATGGGTATTTACATGAAATTTACATCAAGAGACATATATGACACATATAACCAAAAACAGGGACCTCAACGATGAGGTAGCAAGATCATGATAGTCATCAACAACCACAATGTACCATATAAGGATCTGCAACATAAACATCTAATAACAACAACATAGACACCAACATGAATATCCTCAACATGTACGATAAGATAGTGTAGCATCAATTTCTCCAATATCATCAATATGTAACCAAAAGTGCAGTGCTTCCAAACATCATCAAGCAAATATGAAAAAAACATAAGATAGTGCAATAAATCTTTGTCAACAACTCATCCCCTTGACCTTATGTCATCAAAGTCAACACACGCTCTCCATATATACGAAGAGTAACAATCCTCAAGCAACAATATCAATCTCTTGAACCAAAATACCATAGGTAGCATATACATGAACCAATGTGCAGACAAGGAGTACCTCAAACATCACAAATCATAGGACTAATCGACAACATCACCAACATCTTCAGCATACAAATCTTCCTCATTAAGTGTATCAAGTAGGATGAACACACCATTAACAACTTCACCAAGTGAAACTCAAGAAACATATAGACATCATCCATCACTTCACCACATTCAATTCATTCATCATTGATAGCTCATGACGTAAGGACAAGAACATGTGTTTTCAATAGATATCAGTAATAACCATGTACTCATCATATGCAACACCATGCAAACAAGGACTACTTAAGAGGACCATAATGTGAACAATGAATCATTAGAAGCATAGAAAATGCTCCCTCTGAACTTGTACCAACTTTTCACCATCAATTCTGATCACATTATATCCATGTCATCAACTAACAAATGCACCAACGAACTATTTCAACAACAACAATAACATTTTGAAACAACTCATGAACCAATATTATTCTAAGCAACATATGGGCATTATCAACAGATTGTAGCAAATCAATATTAGAACTAGAAAGTCAATAATAACTGATGGAAGCATATGAGAAGCTCCCCCTGAATCTGTGCCTTTCATTTATCACCACAAGAAACCATACGCAATTGTTTAAGTCATAAACTGTGTATCCATGCGATTGTCCTTCTTGAAGAGCGTGTAAAAAATGTAAAATGTTGATTTTTCATAATCACAGCTCCCACTGAAGATGACATGTATGTTTCTATTCATTGTTACTTCATTAGATGCAATGCCAGTAATATACATATCACCAAAATAATATCAAAACAACATAGGAAATTAAGATACACATGCATAACTCCCTCTGAGATCATACACCATTTATCATGTGGACCTTATAATAATCACCTATTCCTTATGAAGTTATGTACCTCACATTCACTTCTGCAGCCATTGTTAGAAGTATGCTTTTTAAGGGCAATGGACTACAGTAGGGACAATATTCCCTACATCTCTGACTAATGTTCTTTCTTCTTCCAAATTTGTTTGCAATTTCTAATCATGTGCTCAAACTTGTGGAACTTATCCCACCTTTTGATTTCATTCCATATGCTTGGCCTGCAATCAGCAACGTTATGCCCAAATGAGTTACAAGAAAAACAATATCCATGAAATAATCCTTTATTCCTAGGGAGTGATCTTGAATTTGATCTAGGAGATTTCCTTTCAAATGTTTGACTTGAATTAGTTTTCTTTTGACAAAAATTATGATGTTTGTTCTTGTCATTACAATGTGAATCCGAAGCCATGTGGTTGTATCCAATGCATGTATTGATTAGAGGGGAGAATTGTTAATTGATAATCTTCTCTAGAGATTTAGATGCCATTACCCATTTTCGACTTTCTCATAATCTTTCCGTAGAGTCACAACTTTTGATTCTAATTTTTCACAATGTTTTTCCTTTTCTTGAAGTTACTTTGCTAATATTTTTGTTCTTCAATTGGTTTCCTCCAATTGCATCCTTAAAATGCTTATTTCCTTGATCATACTTCTTTCTTTTGTTTCCAATTCTTTGTCTGCACTCTTAATTCTATCATTTTCTTTCAATGCTTTCATTAAATCATCTTTTTCACAACCATCTGATTCATTAGTTGATTGATCTTTAAGAGCCATAAGTATTTGGTAACAACTATTAGAATTAGAATTTGAATCTTCTTGATCATCAAATGTGCTTTTACTATCTTCATTAGAATAAAAAACTTTTCTTGGAAGAAAACTTATATTTGGCATTTTTCTTGTCATCATCATTTCCTTTTTATTTCTTATCATGATTTTCTTTATATGGAAATTTGGATGCATAGTGACCTATTCTTCCACAAGAAAAACATTTAAAGGGAAGCTTACCTTTGAATTTACTAGTTCCCACTTGCAACTTTCTTACGAAATTTGTTTCTTCGTCATCTGAAATGTAGCTTGTGTCATTGACCTTTTATTTTTCTTTTCCTTTGTATGTGTCTTTGAATTCTACTTCTCTAATACCTAATGTACCCCCTTTTCTCATGTCAAAGGTTGTCAAGATCCTATGGAGTTGTTCAAGGATAATGTTCTTCAAATTCTGCATTGCTTCAATGGCAAAGACTTTGGAATCAAACTTTGGGGTTAGTGGTCTCAAAATATTTTCAACAACAATATCATCCTTTATTTCATCACCGATATTTTCATTGAGTTAAAAATCTTGTCTACTATAAGTAAAAAGCTTGTAATGATTTCATCAAAATGCATGCTAAGCTTCTCATACTGAATTCTATATGTTTGAAGTTTAGCATGTTTTATCTTAATGTCACCTTCATAGCTTTGGAAAATCTTATCCCATATTTCCTTTGCAGTGTTGAGCTGCATGAATTTCATGAACTCAGACTCAACCAAACTTCCCAAGATAACATTTACAACATTTGCATTAATCTCATATTGTTTCTTCCTTTCATTATTTGTGGGAATAGAGCCTGGGTATTGATATCCACCTTCAACAATTACCCATACATTAGCTCCTAGTGCCTGCAAATATGCTCTCAATCTGAATTTCCAAATTACAAATTTAGTTGCATTAAACAAAGGTGGTCTAATAGAAGATATTCCCTCTTGACTACTCATATTGATAGATCTCCCTTTAAGCAATCGAGCTTCTTTTGAGGGACCTGCTCTGATACCAATCGTTGGGAAAAATACTCTAGTGGGGGGGGTGAATCAATATTTGTAATTCACTTTAAATTTTCATTTCATATTCTAAATTATATATGCTATTGTTCTTTATGCAACCCGTGTGTGTATGCGACTCTAGTGAATGAAAACTGCATATCTCCAGATAAATAATTTTTCATGTGATCCATCAGATGTTTATATTTAACCAGTGCATTATTAATTTCGCCAGTCATTTAGTATGCAATAAAGAGCATATGAATCACAACACATATGAACACTATGATTTTAGGTGGAAACCCAATGTGGGAGAAAAACCATCGATGTCATCATCTTTGTCTTCTTTCTTTTTATATAAAGAAAATCTTCCTTAAATTTTATATTGGCACAGACTCTTACCAGCACACAGGCATCCAATTGTAGGAGGATACAACCTCCTCTTGTTCTCTAACACCCATTGGAAGGGAGATACAACCCCCTAATATCATTTACCGGCTCCTACCAGAAGGGAGTTCCTACCCCCTCACCAAAGGCTGCAACCTCAGCACCTTGTGGACTATGTTTCAGAATATTTCACATTGGATCCATCTGTCTCAAATAAACATCAAAACATGTAAGCCACCTTTCATCATATTTTCAAATTGGACCCACACCCAACATTATGCTCAATACCAAACTGAAATACTAAATCTCAAAATATGAATCACTAAAGCACTGTAAACCAATTGAATACTAAAGAAAACTAGTCTAAACAAACCATTGTAGCCAGCTCAAATCAACGCGCAACCAATCCAATTAATACTGCCAGATACAAAAATACATCATTGACAGACGGCAATAAATACAACAGAACTCATCCACTGTTATCATCAAGCAGCACTGTAAACCATGACCAAATATAACTTAGAATATATACACAACCGTTATTCAGCAAACCCGTGTATATATTCTCTTATAATGTGCAACACCTACGTACAAATCTCAACATACTGAAATTCAAATCTCAGAATATATATGCGACTGAACAAAAAAGGATATGTGTATGTATGCAACTATTCATAAGAAAACCATCGTACAAATCTTAAATTATTGAAGCATACCTTCGCTACAAACACAACTCACATTCCACAACCTTCACTGTCAATATCACATATTATTATAAGCACATTCAGATCATACCATCATATATCTAAAATTATTAACTACACAACGATAAGTAGATCAATAAAATGTATTCATTAGTCTTCACTATACTTTCAGACATGAACCATCTCCTTGCTTCCCGGTGCATAACTCTTTCAGATCAAATCATACATGAATAACCCATAACTTGCACATCCAACACCATGATATCCATCTCCTTATATAGTTTTTTCCTTAGCCAATACCTTAGGTAAATCCATTGGTAATGTCGATAGTATTCTTTGAGGAGATCAAATAAACGTTGTCGCTTGAATTACTATGGGAAAATACAATGGAAATGACCCTTGGTATCCATATTTCCATGGTTCGGATTATGTACATGAATTTTACTCACAAGACCTACATATTTATGCAACCCTTCTTCATAGGAACCGTGTATACTTTCTCAAACTTCACTTTTGTCATCCATCTGCCACTGAACTTTCATTTCTCTGTCCATAACATCTGTACCAATCTGCATGAGTTCCACAATCATCATATTATCATAATGTTGACATTAAGTACATCTTTGTCAAGTAGGTTTCCATCAAGGACAAAACATTAGCCATAATTCCAACAATCTCCCCCTTTGGACTAGATGGAAACCATTTTGGTGTTTGGACACCACCTACAAACACCTACACACACCAAATATTCTCTCCAAACAAACACCAAGCTTCTCTCACCCTTTGACATCAAGGGAAAAGGCCCAATTTAGGCTGAATGAAGTACTCCCCTTGTAGTGCTCATTGTTGTAGGTTTGATCTACTGAATATGAATCTTGAAATATGCATATTGATCATGCTCCTCCTAGGCATATGTTGAACCTTTTGAATATATTCAATAGAGTACAAGACTCTATGACTCAACCAAATATGACCTTTACTATCACCAATGACTTATGATGACATCAGACACCCAACATATTAGGTTGACATATTGGACCCAAAGTTTACGTTAATGTCCTAAAATAATGGGATTGCATACATAGCATGACTTGATCCCAATGGCCCATGCATAACTGAATTTTGCAATGATTTAAAAAATGGGTCTTTACATGAACTTTACATCAAGAGACATATATGACACTTATAACCAAAAACAGGGACCTCAATAATGTGGTAGCAAGATCATGATAGTAATCAACAACCACCATGCACCATATAGGAATACACAACATAAACATCTAATAGCAGCAACATAGACAACAACATGAATATCCTCAACATAGAAGATAAGTCAATGTAGCATCAATTTCTCCAATATCATCAATATGTGACCAATTGTGCAGTGCTTCCAAGCATCATCAAGAAAATATGTCAAAGCATAAGATAGTGCAATAAATCTCTACCAACAACTCATCCCCTTGACCTTATGTCATCAAGTTCAACTCACTCTCTCCATATGTAGGAAGAGCCACAATCCTCAAGCAACAAAATCAAAATCTTGAACCACAACACCATAGGTAGCATATACACGCATCCAAGTGCAGACAAGGAGTACCTCAAGCATCACAAATCATAGAACTGATCAACAACATCACCAACATCTTGAACATACAAATCTTCCTCATTAAGTGTATCAAGTAGGATTAGCACATCATTAACAACTTCAGCAAGTGAAACTCAAGCAACATATAAACATCATCCATAACTTCACCACATTCAATTCACGCATCATTGATAGCTCATGACATAGTGACAACAACATGTGTTTTCAATAGATAATAGTAATAATCATGTACTCATCATAGGCAACACCATGCAAGAAAGGAGTACTTAAGAAGACCATAACATGAACAATGAATCAATAGAAGCATAACAGATGCTCCCCTTGAACCTATGCCAAATTTTCACCATCAATTCTGATCAAATTATATCCATCTCATCAACCAGTAAATGCACCAACGAACTATTTCAACAGTGACAATAGCATTTTGCAACAACTCATGAACCAATTTATTCTAAGCAACATATGGGAATTATTAACAGACTGTGACAAATCAATATTAGAACCAGAAAGCCAATAATAATGGATGGAAGCATATGAGAATCTCCCCCTGAATCTATGCCATTCATTTATCACCACATTAAACCATACATGGTTGTCTAAGTCATAGTATCCATGTGATTGTCCTTCATGAAGAGTGCATACAGAATGTAAAATTTTGATTTTTCATAACCACAACTCCCCCTAAACATGATGTTGGGAACGTGTTCCCCCAAGAGCCAGTTTTTGGGCTAAAAGCCCATATTTTGGGGTAGAAGGCCCAATTTTTTTAAGAAATATGTAAAGTCTCCGCATTTTGTGGTTGTGGAGCGCAAAGATGTCAAAGGGTTGTCCGCCCTTGTTTTGTAAAGTCTCATGTTGGCTATAAAGATCTACCCATGGTCTGTGGACCATGGGATTGTATAAAAAGGGAGTCTTAAAAGAGCCTAAGAGGAGGAGGAGAAGAGTTTTGGGTAAGAAGTTCTAAGTGTTCTCGAGTCTTAGCGTAGGTAGAGGCTCTGCAGTTGAGTGCGCAAAGGCCTAGGGTGGAAGTCCGCAGCTGAGTGCGTGGACCCTTTCAGCAGTGTGCGCAGGGTGGATAGAGTCTGTATTGAACTTGAGATATCAATAAAGAGAAGTATTATGCAAATAACTGTGTATTTTCTCTCTGTTTAATGCATCTAATTATATTATGATACAATCTAGGTTTACATTATAATGCTTATTTAATGCGTGAATGTATTCGATTATATCTATTAATTGAACACAAGGAAGAATAAAGGATTATGCGAAGGTAACTGTAAAAGCATGGTAGATTAAGTAACACTTAATATAACTTGGAAACTTATACAATAACGTAGTCACAAGAGGCGCGTAAGTGCCTGGACCTCGGATTAGGGCTGCATGAAGATCAGTTGGGTACCTTTGTGGAGGTACTGAAGGACGAAAGAGAAGGAACATCGATAAGCCCTAAAAGCTTATTGATCTGCATGAAGGCAGGATCAGAAAGTATAGATCGACATCATGACCATCTCAGGGTGCGGAAACTTGGTTCTTGCATCCCCCCATACTGCTTCGGGTGAGACTTCGGTCAGCCCTCCGCGGGCTGATGCCGAAAGGGCTAGTAGTGTAGGGATTTGCTTCACTGACTACCAATGAATCTGAGTTAGGGCCCATCAAGCCAAAAAATGGTTCTATTGCCAGGACCAAGATCTGCATGAGATATGTGTGATGTTGTATCATTGGAATCCAACTAGGAAAGAAATTGAAACTTGGTTGGATAGAAAGATCCACGAATTCGTGACGCAAGAAAACAAGAATCCGCGATTGACGAAAGAACAGTGGCTGGACAGATACCTGTACACATAAATACATGAAATCTTCTTTTGTTCCTTCCTGATTGAGTTATACGAGTGGATCACGAAGTTGGCAGATGGTTAAGGAAGGTGGAGGCTTGACAAGCCGATTGTTTGGACAATGGAGCTAGTAAGGAGTTTGGAAGCTTCTGAAGATAAGATCGTGTGTGCTGTTGACCATTGGCTCGAGCGCATCATAGGAGGATTTGTGACAAAGTTCGTGGTTGATACCTCTGTTAGTTACAGCGAAGCAGATCGCCACTTCTTCAAAGGACTGTGAGGTAAGTATTTAAAATCACTGAATACTTGGATTAAGATGCTCTTGTGTGAACAATGGGTTATGCAGTTACCTTGATGTTTGGAGCTACGTGAAGCAGAAAACCTTTCAGGGATGGAGGAAGAAAAGGTCCTGAGTATAGCCCATTGATCAAACCTCCTTTAAGTGACGATGAAGGAACATCGCAGATTTCTCCCTTGAGCGCTAGTGAGTTGATAAGACAAGGTTTCCTGCAAATACCTACACTACCTCCACCCTCATCACATTCATCCACACCACCTCCATCCTTGCTTCCACTACTCACCCCATCACCCACACCACCACCACCTCCACTGTTCAATATGGCGAACTCCATAAAAATACTTGTATTAAAGGGTGTAGGGAATGAGGACTCGAACCAATTTTGGTTCGTCATAAAGGCTGTATGGGAAGCTCAGGGCGTTGTGGATGATCACATGAAGAAGGCGACGTTGGTTAGTTCTTTGCAGGATCACGCATTAACCTGGTACATCAAGTACTCTAATGACAACTAGGCATCTACGCTAGCAGAGATCCAAACCACGCTGAATAAAGAATTCAGTAGGCCTAAGTTTGAAGCACAGTCGATTGTGGGATTCAAGGAAATCATGAAGAAACTAGGTGAGACCCCTTGGGAGTTAGATCAAAGATTGAAGTGTAAAATCCGCAAAGCTAATATGAATTTGACGAATGGGCAACACCGCAAATGGTTCATGGCTTCTCTCCTGCCTCACCTAAGGGTTGCGATGTCACAACAGAAGATTACGACTTACGCAGATGCCTTGGAGATTGCAATGATATTGCATGAAATGTCGATCCAAGATCTGAATATGGGGGTTTAGTAGATTCATGCACAGTTGTAAAACCTTTGTCTCGAAATGCAAAGTCTGAAGTAGGAAAAAAATGCTTGAACAGAGGTGCGCAAAGAGGTTTGGTGCATAATTTGCAAGAGTCAGGGGCATGAAAAGGATCACTACCCAGTATTTTCGAACTATGTTGCAGCAGGAGGACCAATGCCTCTATGACTGGAAGCTGTGGGAGGGCCAAGTACAGGGCTTACGCTATGGTGTGCTATATGTTAGGTAGCAGGGAAACATATGACTGATAATTGCCATTTTCTACAGAAATTTGTACAAACATCGCAACAACTGTTCTGCAATTTATGTCAATCAACAGGCCACGATGAGCGTAATTTCCAAAGTTATGAATTAATGATGGATAGGACACCCGCATACAGAGTGCAGACATAAACGCGGCCTCCAGACCAAGGCGTTGGGGGAATGCGAGGTGAGTATCAGGGGCATGGCTAAGGCCGAGGTGGAGGAGGGCCTGGGAGAGGCCGAGGACAACTGATTTGTTACAATTACAGAGGCCCGGGACACTATGCGAGGAACTACCCAAATTTGACTCGATTTTCATGCCTCTACTGTACTCAGTTTGACCATGCGACTCAAGATTGCCTAATAGTGCTGGCTAAGATTTGTAAAAAGGGGGTGCAACCTCTGCAGTCGACGTAGAACCTCTAGATGATGAGGGTTGAGCCTCGCAAGGAAGACCCTAAGGTAAAAATTATGTTGCAGAGGGGAACCATGACTAGGGAGGATAAAGGGAAGCAGCCTGCAAAAGGTGAATGGGTCCGAAAAGCACCAAAAAAGGAGACTTGGTTTGGTTTGGAGTGCACAAAAGAAACATTTATGGAAGAAAATAAAAGCTTCATTGAGGCCTCTACCTCCGAAAGTTAGGAGAAACTAGTTGAATAAATGGACCCATCCATGATTACCACGTTCTTGGAGACCTACATGAAGCTGCTCCATGACAATAAGGCTGTGAAGGGCCTGTGGGAACTGATCAATCGATGTGCTGGTAAGGATGGCGCTACTAGTGAACCACGCGTGGTCAGGAAGCTTGGCAAGCACAAGGCAAGGACCTGGCGGGAGATGAGACTCACCGCGCAAATACGGGGATACGAGATGGACCAAGTTATCCTGGATCTGCGGCCCGACGCGAATGTTATGCCAAAACAGACCTAGGAAAGAATGGGGATACCTGCGCTTCAGTGGTCTCTGATACAGTTAAGAATGGCGAATCAATAGAAAATTATCCCAATGGGGAGGTTGCAAGGGGTCATAGTTGACATCGAGGGCACAAGTGAACTGGCATATTTTGAGGTAATAGAGATTGTGGATGATAGCAATCCCTACCTTGCGCTCCTTGGAATCGATTGGGCCACTGATAGGATCGAGTAATCAACCTAAAGAAGCGGAAGATGATATTTGAAAAGAATTTGCTCCACGTAGTGGTGTCGCTAGATCCCGCGGAGGGACCACGCTATACAGAACCAGTCCGATATTATGAAAGTGATGACGATCTGGACCAGAATTAAAAGATAATGTCGCGAGACTAGGATTGGGTGAATCCGACAGTGGATAGGCGTATTGCATGGGATCACGAAAGCTCCGCATGTCAGATTCGGATGAAGAATTGGAGCATTGGCATATTCGACTGCATGAAGTTTTCACACTGTGTTGTAATATGATGACCAAGTTGTTGTGTTGTGTGTCATCCGAAGTCAAGGATCTGCCTCATTATGCTGGGCTTATTGATGTTGATTGCTTTTTGGATGCATTTGAAAGAGAAGTAACAGAGAAACATCACTTCCAGGCCTTGGAATAGGTACTGCATGCTATGTCTACAAGATGGTGGGGTACGCACAAGGATAGTTTCAGCAATTGGCACGACTATAAGAGGATGATGAGAATACATTTTGGGCAGCCAAAAGTGCGGATGGCAGATAAGTATGATGGAAGAGATGACCCGCACGATCACCTATCTAAATGGAATAAGGCTTATCGTGTAGAGCACCAGCTTGAATGGGTGCATATGTTTTGTCATACCCTGGGTGTCATACCAATGAATTGGTATTTGGAAACCAAGCTCCGTCATGACACTGAAGAATGGGACATCCTGCGCCAAGGATTTTTAATGACGTTCGGCTTTGATGATGGGTTTGACTGTATTGACGTGGCACTACAGGAGGTTAAAGCAATAATCTTTAGGACACCACAAGATCCTTTGGACCTAATCCAACCTGATTGGACTACCCAGCTGAGCCATGCACTAGAATGTTATAACGTGATCATTGAAGAAGAAGACAAGGATCCCCAAAAAGTTAATATTTCGGAAACTGAAGGTCATCGCGAGGTTGAAGGTCCGTGGATAGAGGATCCTGACATAACCACATCGCTGAAAACCAGGTAGGTCAAAATTGGCACAAAGGTGGAACCAAAATTCACAAAGATTAGGGACTATTGGGATGATGCGACAGTAGACAAGGTCGCTAAGCTCCTCTGTGAATATCAAGATTTTTTGTTGGGTATACGACCAAAGCCCACATTGACTAGAAGTGGGGAGGATCATGGGTATATAAGGATGGACAAATAGCTCCATTGGTATGAGGCCTTTTGGGGGTAAAGCCAAAAAACAAATCCATGAGGGCTTAGGCCCAAAGTGGACAATATCATACCATTGTGGAGATATGTGGTGTCCAGAGTTCTTACAAGTGGTATCAGAGCCATGCCCCGAAGTTAGCCAAGTGGATGAATGCTGAACGAAGGTGGTGGGCCCCGGTAATAATCATGATGGGATCCGTGGATGAGCTCGATTAGACAGGCGGTGTGATCTGGATTCTTCATGGACGTGTCCTGGTCCCAACACGGTGAAGAGGAGTTGACCTGGGATAGAGCAAGCTCTCGAGGCAGGTGGTGCTCCATTACATATAATACCATGGGTGCACAATATGATGTGCCCCAAAACCATCACTGTTTAACCTGGTCAACTTTTGACTCTATCCCGAGTCAATTTTACCTAACAATTCCCCCCTTAAACTTGACTTGCGGTTCCTTGACTAACTCCAGCCAAACCTGCTAAGTGAGACAATCCCGCTCACTCTAGCTCTTACCCCCCTCAGAGTTTTTACCTAGGGTATTGTTAACCTGACATCCCCCCTATCACCTAGGTCTAACCCAGACTTTACCGGTGATCGCCGAGGGGTACACATGCCTTGCCAGGTCTTACAGTAGTATGCCCATTTACATGCAATAATTTTGACTTCATTAATTTTTTTTTTTTGTTTCTCTTCTAACCCATCCTCTCTCATTTAATGCGACCAAGTAGCTGCTTGCATTCAAGTGACACGTGTACATGGTCTGGAATAGTATACTGCGCTTAAACTGCCAATGCCTTTCTTGGAGGAAAAACCACCTCGCTGATGAAGAATACGCAGATCTCTTTCACTCAGCGGTATTCTTGACCTACAAAGACGGACATGTCCAGAACCCAACGAGTGGTATCAATCTGAACGCAATTGGAAGCGTCCATGGCTTGGCTTAAGGAACTCATAGTGGATGGTGAAAAAGGGACTCCAAACATCGTTTAACAGGGAATTGAGATCCGTGTGGCGAGATGGTGGCTCCCGGCGCCGCCTCTCATCAATTTCCGGCGCATTTCTCTCTTCTGCCGTGTGCATTAACATTGAACCCTGCTATTACATTTCAACTCCTCCGATTCTCCTTTGCCCCTGATCACCAGCACATTGTCCTCGATTTGTATTTTGACATCTTCTTTACCCAATCCCGGCATTCAGATATTCACCAATATTGTCATTTGGATCACTTATCCTTTTCGAACTTGGATATTTTCCTTCTAGCAACGAGCGATCCCAGATCCACTCATCCAATTTGCTGCTGGATGAGCATCACAACTACTTTTCAACATTGTTTTTTCTTAGCATCATTGTCAAACCCTCCTTTGGCGTGCTTCATGTGTAGAGCTCTACGAGGAGTCGACCAAGCGTATCAAGGCTTCCGCCAGGTCTAATCCATAGATCTACATTAGATCTGACCAGATCTGACTTCTTTTCATACGCATAACAAATATGTTCTCTTCTCACGCAAATTTATCTATCCACCAGGTCTTCGACCAACATCACTGATCCAAATCTATGCCAAATCTGAATTTAATTCTCTTTAACCATTTTGAACAATGATCTCACGAGCAATAACAACAAACTTTTGCACTGATCCTTTTATCCATTGGGCTAAAAATAAATTCTTCACTGAAAGCATACTTTAAAAGCCCAAACCCTGAACCATGGCTCTGATACCAATTGTTAAGAAATTTACCGCATAACATAAATAAATTACGGAGAATTACTGAGAGAAACAAATATAAAAATAACCAACAACAACCATAAACACATAAACACACATGTTTATCTGGGAAAACCCCAAATCTAGGGAAAAACCTGATCATAATGAAATTTCATTATCCTGGCCAAAACCCTGGCCAATCTGGCCAAGTGAGCCTTCACCGCTCACCTCCAGGCCCTTGTGTTACAATGAAGTCCTTTCAGCCTTTTATAGGCTCCATTACATATAATACCACGGGCAGAATACCATGGGTGCACAATACCATGTGCCCCAAAACCATCACTTTTTAACTTGGTCAACTTTTGACTCTATCCCGAGTCAAGTTTACCTAACATTTTTTCCCCACAAACTTTTCTAATCTAAAAGGGATAATAGGAGACCTGGGTTTCATGAATATCACCCCTGAAACTGGACGCAAAGCCTGTAAAAAAAAGACTTTACTGCCTTAATCCTAAGTATAAGGAAAGGGTTCGCATTGAGTTGGATAAGATGCTCGTGGCAGGGATTATTGAACTAGTAGAAGAATTCAACTGGGTAAGCCCGATAGTGGTTTAGGAAAAGAAATAGAAAGAAGAAATAAGGATATGTGTGGATTGTTGGAATTATTGCACAGGTTTGGCGCTATGGCACAGGTGTTGTCCTTGATGGCAACTCACTCTAATGACAGATCACATTTCAGGCTCTCAGAATGAAGGAAATCATATATACGCAGGTTCACCTTAACAAAGCCGCATATACACGCGGGTTAGACGTTCCAAAGTCATGTATGCATATACACGTACTTTCATGCAAGGGAAAGCACGTACATGTGGGAGAACTTATTTTTGGTCCATGGTATTTTGTCCTTGGTATTTGAAACTATGGTTTTGGACCTTGGAATCTCGTCTAATGTGTTGATCCCAAGTATTGGGTCCTTGGTATTGATTTGTTATGGTTTTGGGTCGTGGTATTGTGAAAGGCAAGACTATAAAAGAGGAAGAAGATCATTGGGCAAAGATCATCTGAATTATTGAATATATGATATCATGCTAGATCTGGAATACTCGTGATTGGGTTATGGTGTAGATCTGGATCTAAATGAAGGAGGAACCTGAGCGCAAGAAAAAGGATAAGTTCTCTTGATGGGTCAAAATCTTAAGGCTTGAATAGTGGTATCTCTATATGATTTTGATCTGTGATATGTGGCGCACGCTTGATCTATAAATCTGATAATCTGGGTTAACTAATTTCTGAATGTTTGAAAGAATGAATTATCCTTTATAGATCTATACGCAGGTTTAGTGAAGCGAAGGCGCGTATACACGCTGTTTTTGTAAGTGAAAGTAGCGTATACGCAGGTCGATCTTGACACAGAAGCGTATGCACACAGGTTTCTAAATAGTGAAGTAGCGTACATCTCTTGATTTATGTTCTAGCTGCTTCTGTTTATTGCTGCATTGTTCTGGGTTCAGAAGTGGTGTGTGATTCTTATTACTGTGATCTGGGTACAGTTGTCAGAGAAGTGTTTTTTTTTTATTTAGTTTTGATTGGTGAAAAGGTGATTGGTTGATGCAGAAATTCTTGATGTTTGACTGATGTTATTTGAGGATCCAGTTTGAAAATTAATGAAACGTGGTCCCTGAAAGAAAAGAGAAGGTTGTAGCCTTTTGCAGGTAGGAGCCTGTGTACTAGTATCCCAGCTAGTATAAGAACTAAGGGGGTTGTAGCTCCCTTCCAGGAAAAGATAGAGAATGAGAGAGGGTTGTAGCTCTCTGCAGGTAGCAGCCTGCGTACTGGTAAAGACGGCACCAGTACAAAAACATTGTAAAAATAAGTTTCTAATTGAAAAGAAGATAGAGATGAATTGCAGCAGGGGGTTTTCACCCACATTGGGTTTCCTCCTTATATCTTGTATTCTTGTGTGTGATTGTCTTCTGCTCTATTTCACTATTTTTGGTACTGTCTATTTGATTCTGATCCACAGATTAATGATCAACCTCTGTAAGATAAATTAAATTATAAGTCTGCAAGGTATACACAGGTTTCCTTATCTGTAGTTGTGTATATACGCGGTTTTTGATAACTGAAGTAGCGTATATGATTTGGGTTTGAAAAAGAAAATATTTGACTTGATAATACTGATTCACCCCCCCTCTCAGTATTGTTTCCAACAATTGGTATCATAGCAGGTCCTTCGGAAGAAGCTTGATCGCTTGAAGGAAGATCTATCATCATGAGCAACTACGAGAGAGAAGCATCGATCATGCCACCAATTTTTGATGGGACCAACTTTGTCTATTGGAAGGCAAGAGTCACAACCTATCTTTAATCTCTTGGTACAGAAGTTTGGGATATCATAGATACAGGGTACACTTTTCCATCAGCAACTCCTACAGATCTGGCTGGTAAGAAGCAATATGAAACAAATGCAAAGGCTGTCAATACTCTATTAGGATGTCTATCTCAATCGAAATTCGTCAAGGTTATGCAGTATAAATCCGCAAAAGAAATATGGGACAAGATTGTTCTGAGCTATGAAGGAGATGAACAGGTAAAACGAGCAAAACTTCAAACCCTCAGAATTCAGTATGAAAATCTCAGAATGCACAATGATGAAAGTGTGGCTAACTATTTCCTACATATAGATGAGATTGTCAGTTGTATGAAAAACTTGGGTGAAGAAATAAAAGAGGCTATTGTGGTTGAAAAGGTTCTAAGATCTTTGTCCTCTAAGTTTGAATCAAAAGTTTCTGCAATAGAAAAAAAGGAGAATCTACGGAACCTTACTATGTCACAGCTGCACGAAATTCTAACTGCTTACGAAATGAGGAAACGAGGACCATCACACAGGAGAGAAGTTGCATTCAAGGCTTCAGGCAAATGAGATTACTATGAGTCAGGACATATGTCAGAAGAAGAGGAAGAATCAAATTTTGTTAAGAACCTTCAACGAGGTGCTAGAAGATTCAAAGGTAAGTTACCTTTCAAATGCTTTGCTTGTGGAAGAGTCGGTCACTATGCTGCCAAGTGTCCTCATAAAGATAAGCTTGACAAAGGTAAGGAACCAGTTAGATGGAACAGAAAACAGAACGTAAATAAGAAAAGCTATTACACCCATGAAGACAGTGACGGACTTTCAAACAGCGATGAAGAAGAACAAAGTAATAATAATTATAGACTTTTAATGGCTTTTGAAGATGATGATTTCTTGGATGCTATGGATGAAGAAGGTCTTTATGAAGATATTTCTAGACTCAAAAATTGTTTAGAAGAGAAGAATGTGATTATAGAAACTCTACAACTCCAACTTGCTGAAAGTGAAAAACATCATGAAAAGTTAGAATGTGAAATTGTGGGACTTAGAAAAGAGATTGAGAAAACTAAAGCTCTTAATCTTAGATTTGTTAAAGGATCTAAAACTTTAGATGAGATTATCAAAGTGCAGCATTCTCCTCTAATCAAGACAGGTATGGGATATAATGAAGAAGCATCTCAAGAACAGAAGCCATCCACCTCCAAAAGTTATATTGATGTAGCAAGGAGAAGTGAACAAATTGACAATCAATAGCAAAGGCACAATGCTGCTCACCAGGTAAATCAGGGACATTTTTCTTCAAGAATGAACATAGATCACCAAGTAAATCAGGGGAAATCTGCTTCAAGGATAAACAGAAGCTACAACAGACCATAGGTAAATCATTCTCAATTTGCCTCAAGAATGCATGTCAATGAAAACTACAATCATTTGGTCCGCAGGGTTGATAATCGCAGGAATTTCTTCAATGGCCAATGTTTCTCTTGTCACAACTTTGGACACAAAGCAGCTCAGTGTGTTGCCTACAAAACTATCATGAATAGAGAAACTCAAAAACAGAGGAGTATGACTGGGATCATGAAAAGGACCTACAATAACTTTTCTGCTCTTGAAAATGAAATAGAATGTTCTATTTGTAATAATTTTGGTCATGAAGATTCTGAATGCAGGAGCAGGTTTCAGCAGACAACTCAGAAGGAGCAAGCCTCAAATATCAAAAACATGGAGAATGAAAGAACCACAACCAGAAAGATGTGGTATAGCCTTATATGCGAAAGGGCAGGAAAATCAATGGTACATCGACAGTGGATTTTCGAAACATATGACAGGTGATAAAGAGAAACTTCAGTCATATAGTGCCTTGGAGAAGGAGAAGAAGGTCTCATTTGGAAATGACACCCCTGCACTCATAAAAGGTAAAGGTTCTGTTCTTTTAAAAGAAAAGGTCAAAGCGGGAAATGTTATGTATGTTGATGGCTTAAAGCATCATCTATTGAGTGTCAGTCAGATGTGCGATCAAGGAATAGAGGTAATATTTCGATCAAATGGATGTAGTGTTCGTGATCTTGATATAGGAAAAACAGTGATCAAAGGCATAAGAACTCCAAATAATTTGTACATATTAAAAGAAGGACAACATCAATGCTATCTAAGCAAGAATGATGAACACTGGCTATGGCACCGGAGATTGGGGCATCTAAGCTTCTCGCAAATAAGGAAAGCGTGCAAATACCAAGCAGTTCGTGGTATTCCAGACATCAGAATTCCAGATAATACAATATGCAAATCATGTCAGTTTGGTAAGAAAACTAGAACTAACTTCCCTGAGAAGGAAGGATCAGCTAGCAGGCCACTTGAACTTGTCCATACTGATGTATGTGGTCCACCTAGGAAAAGGTCACCTCGGGGAGAAGAATACTTTATATTATTCATTGAAGATTTTTCCAGGATGTGTTGGATAGGACTTATGAAGCATAAAGACGAAGCCTTCGAAAAATTCAAATCTTTCAAAGCCTTGGTTGAAAACAAATCAGATCACAAAATTAAATGCCTCAGATCTGATAGAGGTGGGGAGTTTACCTCAAATGATTTTTTTGATTTTTGTGAAGAACATGGAATAAGAAGGGAATTCTCTACAGTTAAGACTCCTTAGCAAAATGGAGTAGTGGAAAGGATGAAACAAAAGTTCAACAAATGGCTCGTGCTATGCTTGATGAGTCTAGAACTCCCGCAACCTTCTGGGGTGAAGCCACATTTGCTGCAGTTGTTATTCTCAACAAGACAAATGTCTAGGTAAACAATACTCAAACTCCTCATGAGCTCTGGTATGGTGAGACTCCTACGGTAAAACATTTCAAAATTTTTGGAAGCAAATGCTATATTAAAAATAATGATGAAAATATTGGCAAGTTTGAACCTAGAGCAGATGAAGGCATTCTCCTTGGTTATTCTCCCCACAACAAAGCATATATGTGTTACAATAAAAGACTTGGAAGAATTGTTGACAGCATTGATGTAGTGGTTGATGAAGAAGGTAACATTCATAGGCAACTAAATTTTGAAGATTTCGAAGATGATGAGGACTATCCTTCAACATCAAATTAGACTTATGATGAAGAAGAAGCTCAAGAGGCACCAAAGGAATAGATAAGGATAGAAGAGAAGACTCCATCCATATATGTTCAAAAGAATCATCCAGAAACTCAAATTTTGGGGCAGAAAGAGGCAGGTATACAAACAAGAAGAACAATTGCAGAAGCTTCAAGCTATTTGGCATTACTTTCCTCCACTGAACCACAAAATGTAAGAGAGGCATGCAAAGATGAATGCTGGGTCAAGGCAATGGATGAAGAACTTGAGTAGATAAAAAAGAATAACACTTGGGAGTTGGTTCCTAGACCAAAAGATAAGAATGTCATAGGGAGAAAATGGATCTTCAAAAACAAGTTGAATGAAAATGGGGAAGTGATTAGAAACAAGGCCAGACTTGTTTGTAAAGGGTATGCTCAACAAGAAGGAATAGACTTTGAAGAAACTTTTTCTCCCGTTGCTAGACTTGAGGCCATCAGAATGTTCCTTGCTCTCTCTAGATTTCAGAAGTTCAAAGTATTTCAAATGGATGTGAAATCAGCCTTTCTGAATGGAGACTTAGAAGAAGAAGTGCACATTGACCAGCCAGATGGATTCATCCTTGGTAATGATCCAAATCTTGTATGCAGACTAAAGAAGGATCTCTATGGTCTCAAACAGGCTCCTTGGGCTTGGTACTATCATCTGGACAAATACTTTCATCAACAAGGTTTTTCAAAAGGATCAGCAGATAACAATCTTTATATAAAAATTGATAATAACAAACTGCTAATACTTGTGTATGTAGATGATATAATCTTTGGCAACAATGAAGAAGCTATGAGTCAAAACTTTGCCTTGGTGATGTAGAAGGAATTCGAAATGTCTTTGCTTGGAGAATTGACATATTTTCTTGGTTTACAAATCCAACAAAATAAAGGCGGTATCTTTTTATCTCAATCCAAGTACCTCAAGCAGATCTTGAAGAAGTATGGCATGGAAGATTTGAAACCAGTATGTACTCCTATGGTCACAGGATGCAGCCTCAGTGCAAATGATGAATCAGTAGCAGTGCATCAACCAACCTATAGATCCATGATTGGAATTCTGCTCTATTTAATAGGTACCCGACTAGACATCATGCATGCAGTAGGAATGGTTGGAAGATTTCAGGCAAATCCTAAGGAAACTCATCTTTAGGCAGTAAAGAGAATTTTCAAGTATATCTCAAGGACTCAAACGATGGCCTATGGATCCTAGAGATGCGCTCTCTCTTCATGCATATATAAGATCAGATGGGCTGGAACGGGATGACAAAAAAAGTACTAGTGGCAGTGCATTCTTTATGGGTTCCAGATTAGTATCTGGTTCACAAGACAGAGTTCTATTGCATTATCTACAGTGAAGCAGAATATGTGGTTGCTGCATCTTGTTGCACCCAACCCTTGATGATGCAAACCTTGCAGGATTATCAAATCACTTGTACCCACCTATCTCCATCTTATGTGATAATACAAGTGCAATCAACATTTCAAAGAATCCAATCATGCATTCAAAGACCAAGCACATACCTAACAAATATCATTTTCTTCGGGAACAAGTGCTGGAAAAAAATTCAAGTTGGAGTATGTTCCCTCTAAGGAACAAGTTGCTGATATACTCACCAAACCACTACCTAGGGAAACATTTGAATACCTCAGACAGGAGCTGGGAGTAGTTGATGCTTCATCCTACTGTTGAAACTTGTCTGTTTCAGAGAAAATTTGTTGTACATGAGTTGGATGAGGAGGATCCACGTACATACGTCGGTTTATGCAGATACAGTCGCGTATATGGAGGTTTGAAGGATATCAGTAGGGACAGACTCTGGTTGAAGATAGTCTGATATGGGTCTGACAGAGACCATTTGGCACAGGTTCAGGGGGAGCAGATAATCTTCCAATGATGCATTGTTGGCATTACTTTAAAATCTTTTGGTTCAAGTTCACAACTGTTGTTGGTTTTAGGTGGAACACATGCAGAGGGAGAACATAAAGAGAACATGGTTGCTGATCTAAATAAT
Organism: Pinus taeda; assembly: GCA_000404065.3. Lineage (NCBI taxonomy): Eukaryota > Viridiplantae > Streptophyta > Pinopsida > Pinales > Pinaceae > Pinus > Pinus taeda. Next base: position 42,554 of record APFE031116090.1, read on the forward strand.
GATTGACAGATGCTGCTGATAGTGGTTATTGATGACTTTCATAGTCTTGCTCTAGATATTTCGTCTCTATGTCATGTATATCTTCTTTTTATCAAGGTCATGTAACGGCCTATTTTGGTTTCCCCACTATGCCTGGGATGAATGATGTAATGTAATTGGTTTTCATATGTAAATTTCTGATGTATCCCCAGTTGGTTGGGTGATGGATTTATGTATAGAACCTTTTGGTGATAGGAAGGTCATTTATGATGTGTAAGTCATGGTTCATTTTAAAGAACATCTTTTTGCAGATCTTGCTTATAGTCAGGGGGAGCATGTTCATCACAGCAGAGCAGAGATTTCAGCATGTACACAGGGGGAGCACAACCCTTTGCCCTTGATGACAAAGGGGGAGAATGACTTTGAGGATCTTGGAGTTGCATCAAGTCCAAAAGGGGAGATTGTTGGCATTATTGCACAGGTTTGGCGCTATGGCAAAGGTGTTTTCCTTGATGGCAACTCACTCTAATGATAGATCACATTTCAGGCTCTCAGAATGAAGGAAATCATATATATGCAGGTTCACCTTAACGAAGCCGCGTATACACGCGGGTTAGACGTTCCAATGTCATGTATGCGTATACACGCACTTTCATGCAAGGGAAAGCGCGTACATGTGGGAGAACTTATTTTTGGTCCATGGTAATTTGTCCTTGGTAATTGAACCTATGGTTTTAGACCTTGGTATCTCGTCTAATGTGTTGATCCCAAGTATTGGGTCCTTGGTATTGATTTGTTATGGTTTGGGGCTGTGGTATTGTGAAAGGCAAGACTATAAAAGAGGAAGAAGATCATTGGGCAAAGATCATCTGAATTATTGAATATCTGATATCATGCTAGATCTGGAATACTGGTGATTGGGTTATGGTGCAGATCTGGATCTGAATGAAGGAGGAACCTGAGCGCAAGAAAAAGCATAAGTTCTCTTGATGGGTCAAAATCTTAAGGCTTGAATAGTGGTATCTCTATATGATTTTGATCTGTGATATGTGGCGCACGCTTGATCTATAAATCTGATAATCTGGGTTAACTAATGTTTAAATTTTTGAAAGAATGAATTATCCTTTATAGATCTATACGCAGGTTCAGTGAAGCGAAGGCGCGTATAAACACTGTTTTTGTAAGTGAAAGTAGCGTATACACAGGTCGGCCTTGACACAGAAGTGTATGCACGCAGGTTTCTGAATAGTGAAGTAGCGTACATCTCTTGATTTATGTTCTAGTTGCTTCTGTTTATTGCTGCAGTGTTCTGGGTTCAGAAGTGGTGTGCGATTACTGTTACTGTGATTTGGGTACAGTTGTCAGAGAAGTGTTTATTTTGATTCAGTTTTGATTGGTTGATGCAGAAATTCTTGATGTTTGATTGATGTTATTTGTGGATCCAGTCTGAAAATTAATGAAACGTGGTCCCTGAAAGAAAAGAGAAGGTTGTAGCCTTCTGCAGGTAGGAGTCTGCGTACTAGTATCCCAGCTAGTACAAGAACTAAGGGGGTTGTAGCTCCCTTCCAGGAAAAGCTGGAGAACGAGAGAGGGTCGTAGCTCTCTGCAGGTATCAGCCTGCGTACCGGTAAATACTGTACCAGTACAAAAACATTGTAAAAAGAAGTTTCTAATTGAAAAGAAGATAGAGATGAATTGCAGCAGGGCGTTTTCACCCACATTGGGTTTCCTCCTTATATCTTGTGTTCTTGTGCGTGATTGTCTTCTGCTCTGTTTCACTGTTTCTGGTACTGTTTATTTGATTCTGATCCACAGATTAATGATCAACCTTTGTAAGATAAATTAAATTATAATTCTGCATGGTATACGCGGGTTTCCTTTTCTGTAGTTGCGTATATACACGATTTTTACTAACTGAAGTAGCGTATATGATCTGGGTTTGAAAAAGAAAATGTTTTACTTGATAATATTGATTCACCCCCCCTCTCAGTATTATTTCCAACATGGATCTCCAGAAGCTGAATGATGCTTGCGTCCATGACCCCTTCCTGACCTCTTTCATTGATGAAGTCTTGGATAATGTAGGTGGCCAAGAAGCATACTCTTTCACTGATGGGTTCTCTGGGTATCATCAAATCAAAATCACGCTTGAAGATAGAAGCAAGACAACCTTTGTGATGGAATGGTGATGTTTTCAGTATACTGTAATGCCTTTTGGGCTAAAGAATGCACCAACAATATTTTCGCGCGTAGTCATTGCCACATTCAAAGACTTCATTCATAAGTTCCTAGAGGTGTACTTTGATGATTGGACAATGTTTGGATTGGTCAACCATCATGTGGCAAGTCTGCGCTTAATGATAGATACGTGTTGTGTTGGGTGTGGAGCCTGATTATCTTCTGTATTCAAAGGTCTCAGCCGGATGTATACCCGAGGAAGATTGTACACCCCTCCACGCGGGGGGGACTTGTCCCCCCCCGCGGGGGTTCGGGGGGGCTGATCCCCTCTGGTTGGGGGGTCTGGGGGCCAGCAGTCCCCCAACGGGGTTTCGGGGCTAGCGCCCCCTAAGCTAAAAATAGATGAAAAATTGCCTTGTAAAAGTCTAGTAATTTCTAGTAAATCTCGGCCGTTCATTAGGCGGATCATCTAACGGTGGAAGTTATGTTTAGTTTAGGGTTTTTTTCCCTAGAAGGCAACCCCTCACTATATATGAGGGAATTTTATTGCATATATATATATATTGGTATTCTAAGTGAGGAAGAGAGAGGAGATTGAGAGCGAAGAGGGAGTTACAGCGGATCTGTTGTAGGTTGTATCTCTTCAGTTTGCTGAATAATATAGTAAAAGAAGGACTAGTTGTTTCTCCGTGGACATAGCCCAGACTGGGTGAACCACGTATATATGTGTCTCTCTTGTTTTATGCGTTTTCTGTGTTTATATTTCTGCAATATTTTATGTGTTCCATTGCTCTATAATATATAATTTTCTAACAAATGGTATAAGAGTCGAAGGTCTATTTGGCTGATAAACTCGCAGGAGAGAAGGGTTCTTGGTTCGAGTGGGAGCAATGGCGGAAGATGGTAGGTTTAGGGTTGAAAAATTCAACGGCCAAAACTACTAGCCGTGGAAGATGCAGATGGAAGATTATTTGTATCAAAGAGATTTGTACCTACCATTGAGTGGAAAGACAAAGAAGCCGATGAGTATGACAGACACAAAATGGGATATTCTCGACAGAAAGGTACTTGGAACAATACGGTTGTGCCTAGCAGCGTCAGTAGCGTTTAATATTTCAAAGGAAACGAAAACAAAGGGTTTAATGTCAACATTGGCCAAACTATATGAAAAACCCTCGGCCTCAAATAAGGTATTTCTTATGAAGCATTTATTTAATATGAAGATGTCAGAAGGTGGATCTGTTGCAGACCATTTAAATGATTTTAATACAGTTACAAGTCCGTTAAGTTCTGTAGGGGTAAATTTTGATGATGAAGTTAGGGCTCTATTATTTTTGTGCTCAGTGCCAGAAAGTTGGAATGGTTTAGTTATGGCCATCAGTAAACTTGTCTCTGGATCTAGTACTTTAAAGTTTGATGATGTTGTCGGTGCAGTCCTTAGCGAGGAAATGCGACGGAAAAGCTCCGGTGAGACATTAGGCAATGCTTTGACTACAGAGACTAGGGGAAGAAAATTGGAAAGAGGAAAGAGCCCAGGATATCGCATTAAGTCAAGAAAAGGTAGATCCAAGTCTAGATCGGGGATAGTGTGCTAGAAATGTGGGAAGAAAGGACACCTGAAGAAAGATTGCAAGTCTTAGAAGGAAAAAGAAGGAGACGCGCAACAAGAAACTAATCATGAAGCGAATGTAATAGGTGATGTGTTGCAAGATGCTTTGATTCTTTCATTAGAAAATATTATTGATGCTTGGGGTGGTAGATTTAGGGGCCTCATTCCATGCCACACCTGATAAGAAACATTTTCATGATTATGTTCAAGGAGATTTTGGATAGGTTCAATTGGATGATGATAAACCCTATAAAATCATTGGAATGGGTACAGTTTTCATAAAACAACAGAATCGAAATCAATGGCTATTGAAGGAGGTAAGGCATGTTCCAGATCTGAAGAAAAATTTGATTTCAACAGGGCAGTTGGGAGGTGAAGGTTGCATAACTACTTTCACAAATAAAACCTGGAAGGTCATTAAAGGATCCCTAGTAATAGCGAAGGGAGAAAAGGTTGGTACATTGTACTTATGCAATGGTATTTCTAATTCTATTAATGCTTTAACCTCTATAGGAGAAGATACGACATTGTGGCATCATAGGCTCAGGCACATGAGTGAGAAGGGGATGCAGATTCTTCACTCAAGAAATTTGTTGCTAGGTTTGAAGCATGTTATTTAAAATTCTGTGAGAATTGTGTTTATGGAAAACATAAGAGAGTCATATTCATTAGAGTTGGGAAAGAAAAGAAGAGCGAAAAATTAGAGCTTGTGCATACAGATGTATGGGGACCTGCTCAGGTATCATCTCTTGGTGGCTCTTGTTATTATGTTACTTTTATTAATGATGCAACCAGAAAAACCTAGATTTATTGTATTCGAAATAAATCTAATGTATTTGATACTTTCGAGAAATGGAAAGCTTTGGCTGAAAATGGGATAGGAAAAAGGTTGAAGTGTCTCAGATCAGATAATGGAGGTGAATATTGCAGCAAAGAGTATGATAGGTACTGCTCAGAGAATGGAATTCGCAGAGAGAAGACAATTCCAGGAACACCACAAGAAAATGGTGTGTCAGAAAGGATGAACAGGATGATCATGGAGCGTGTAGGGTGCATGATATTGCATGCAGGATTACCTTTAGAATTTTGGGCAGATGCTGTAGATACTGTTTTTTATCTAATAAACAGAGGGCCTTCAAGTTCCTTGGATGGTGGTATTCCAGAGGAGGCATGGATAGGTAAAAAGTTAAACTACTCTTTTTTAAAGACTTTTGGTTGTGAAGCCTTTGCCCACATTAATAAAGAAAATAGAACAAAGATTGAGGCAAAATCAAAGAAATGTACCTTTATTGGATATGGTGTTAATGATTTTGGTTATTTCTTATATGATTATGAAAATCACAAAATCATTAGGAGCAGAGATGTAATATTCAATGAAAAGGTCTTGTATAAGAATTAGTTGCATGAAAAGAAACAGGAAAAAGAAAATAGAGAATACACAGTGCTTGACGATATCACAGGAAAAGTGATGGTGCCTGAAAATCATAATGATCAACAGCTAGAACAACAACCACAACAGAAACAAGCACCTTAAACACTTGGAAGTGGTGTTAGAATATCTGCCAGGATAAGTAGACCCCCTGAACGATACTCTCCTTCATTATATTAAGTATTGTTGACTGATTCTGGTGAACCAGAATGTTATGAAGAAGCAGTGCAGGTAGAAACTAGGAAGAAGTGGGAGCAAGCCATGAAAGAAGAGATGGACTCCTTAGCACATAACCAGACTTGGGACTTATTCAGGTTGCTTGCAGGTAAAACAACATTGCAGAATAAATGGGTTTACAAGTTGAAGGAAGAAGATGGAGGTAGAAAAAGGTTAAAGCTAGACTTGTGGTGAAAGGATTTTCACAGAAAAAGGGTATAGACTTTGACGAAATATTTTCTCCTATTGTGAAAATGACTTCAATCAGAACTATTCTAAGTCTAGTAGTAGCTGAAGGTTTGCATCTTGAGCAATTAGATGTAAAGGCAACCTTTCTCTGTGGGGATTTGGAGGAAGAGATATATATGCAGCAACCACAAGGATATGAGGTAAAAGGGAAGGAGAAACTAGTGTGCAGGTTGAAGAAGAGCTTGTATGGCTTAAAGCAGGCTCCAAGGCAATGGTATCTAAAATTTGACAGGTTTATGTTTGAACAAGGTTATACTAGATGTCACTCTGATCATTGTGTTTATCTCAAAAGGAAAAATGATGGTAGCTATATTATATTGTTATTGCATGTAGATGATGCTTGTTGTAGGTTTCTAACATGCAGGAGATAAATGTGCTCAAAAGAAAATTGGCAAACTCATTTGCAATGAAGGATTTGGGTGCTGCAAAACAAATCTTTGGTATGAGAATAACTAGAGATAGGAAGAATCGCAAATGAACATTGTCTCAAAGTGAGTACATAGAAAAGGTGTTGAAAAGGTTTAATATGCATAATGCAAAACCAGTTAGTATACCTTTAGCTAACCATTTCAAATTAAGTAGGGAAGCGTGTCCCAAGACTCAGGAAGAAATGGCTCATATGTCTAAAGTTCCATATGCATCAGCAGTTGGAAGCTTAATGTATGCAATGGTCTGCGCAAGGCCTGATATTGCACATGCAGTGGGAGTTGTAAGTAGGTACATGAACAATCCAGGAAAAGAACATTGGATGGTGGTGAAGTGGATTCTTAGGTATTTGAGAGGTACCAAAAATCAAGCATTATGCTTTGGTGGTTCAAACATTACTCTATAGGGATATGTTGATGCAAATATGGCAGGTGATAGAGATAACAGGAGGAGCACAACAGGGTATGTGTTTACTGTAGGTGGAACAGTTGTCATTTGGGTCTCAAAACTACAAAGTGTTGTTGCACTCTCAACAACAGAAGCAGAGTATGTTGCTGCTACAGAGGCTAGTGAAGAAATGATTTGGTTACAAAGGTTTCTGGATGAATTGGGTAAGAAGCAGGAGTTGGGCAGGTTATACAATGACAACTAGAGTGCCATACATCTTGCAAAGAACTCTACATTTCATTCCAAGACTAAGCATATACAGTTCAAGTACCACTTCATATGGTCAGTGCTAGAAGATGGACAATTGAAGCTGGAAAAGATACACACTAGCCAGAATCCTACAGATATGTTAACAAAAGTTGTAACCAGGGAGAAACTGAGAATCTACTCAATTTCAATTGGTCTTCAAGTATGATGAAGAAGATGAGAAACAACCAGGTCCAAAGAGGAGCCATTGTCTAGCAAATGAAGTAGTGGTGGAGTTGCTATAATCAGTCTCCAAGTGGGAGTGTTGGGTATGGAGCCTGATTATCTTCTATATTCAAAGGTCTTAGTGGATGTATACCCCAGGAAGATTGTACACCTCTCCACGTGGGGGGGACTTGTTCCCCCCCATGGGGTTTCGAGGGGACTGACCCCCCCCAGATGGGGGGTCTGGGGGCCAACAGTCCCCCGGCAGGGGTTTGGGGGCAGCGCCCCCGAAGCTAAAAATAGATGTAAAATTGCCTTGTGAAAGTCTAGTAATTTCTAGTCAAACTGGGCCGTTCATTAGGCAGATCATCTGACAGTGGAAGTTATGTTTAGTTTAGGGTTTTTTTGGCCCTAGAAGGCAACCCCTCACTATATATGAGGGAATTGTATTGCGTTTATATATATCGGTATTCTAATTGAGGAAGAGAGAGGAGATTGAGAGCGAAGAGGGAGTTACAACGAATCTGTTGTAGGTTATATCTCTTCAATTTGCAGAATAATATAATAAAAGAAGGACTGGTTGTTTCTCCATGAACGTAGCCCAAATTGGGTGAACCACGTATATCTTTGTCTCTCTTGTTTTATGCATTCTCTGTGTTTATATTTCTGCAATATTTTATGTGTTCCATTGCTCTGTAATATATAAATTTCTAACATGTTGAAGATACCAGATCACGCTCAATCTGAAGAAGTATCTGTTTTGTGTCCATTTTGGCATCTTGCTAGGGCATGTGGTGTGTAGACATGGATTGATGGTAGATCCTGTGAAGATCGCGATGATAATCAACTTGGAGGCGCCAAGGAATGTGAAACAGCTGCGTGCAACCCAAGGGCATACTGGATACTATAGGAAGTTCATCAAGATCTATGCTCAGATCACCATGCCCATGGAGAAGTTGTTGAAAAAGGATGCTACATTCTATTGGAGTGATGAATCCCAGAAGAACTTGGATGTGCTAAAAGAGAAAATGGTCACTGTGCCAATCCTAGTCTTTCTGGACTGGAAGAAGGAATTTAATATGCATGTCACACTGGGGGTCGTGCTGACACAAGCGAGAGAGGGGGAATGGGACCATACTATAACATTCATGACCAGAAAGTTGTCCTAGGCTGAGAAGGACTATTCCACTACAGAGCACGAAGGACTAGCCATGGTATACGCGCTCCAAAAGTTTAGGCACTTTTTGCTGGGTGGATATTTTAAGATGTATACGGATCATTCTGCATTAAAATACCTAGTTAATAAGCCTTTGTTGGGGGGGAAGATCTACAAGTGGTTGTTATTATTCCAGGATTATGGTTTTGAAGTTATTGTGAAGCCTGGATGATTTAACGTGGGACCAGATCATCTGTCGCACATAGAAACAGGAGAGGAGCCCACTAATTTGGAGGAAGGACTGCCTGATGTGCAGCTCTTTGCGGTATGCATCATGGACAGTCACTTTGAAGATATCATACAATTCCTGACAACGAGGACTGCTCTAGAAGGGTATAGAAGCCAATAGAAGGAGTTAGTAGTGCGAGCAACAGACTTCTCTGTCATTGTAGGACATTTGTACAAAATGGGGTTGAACGAAATATTGTGACACTATGTACCTGACTTTGAGTGAAGCAGCATCCTTGCGGAGGCTCATGGAGGAGCTGCAGGAGGATATTATGCAGGAAACGCGACAACACAAAAGGTTTTGCATGTTGGATTGTGGTGGCCAACTTTGCATAAGGACGCGAAAGCATATTGTAGGGCCTGTGATGAATGTCAAATGACTAGCAGGCCATCGCGGAGGGATGAACTACATTGATACTGCAGGTGACATTAAAACTGTTCGAGAAATGGATGATTGACTTTGTGGGACCAATTCAACCTCCAGGAAAGAAAACAGGTGTGTGGTACATCATCATTGTGACAGAGTACTTGACCAGGTGGGCAGAGGCAAAGCCTGTGAAGGACTATACCAGCACAACAACAACGAAGTTTCTTTTTGAATACGTATTGATGAGATTTGGCTATCTAAAGATCTTGATGAGTGATCATGGTATGCACTTCCTTAATGAAACAATCAACGCGTTGACGGAAGAATTTCAGGTGTATCATCAGAAGAGCACACTTATCACCTGCAGACCAATGGGATGGTGGAAGCATTCAATAAAATACCAGAGAACACATTGACAAAGGTTTGCAATGCTCAGAGAAGTGATTGGGATGTGCGTGTACCATCAGTGCTTTGGGCCTATAAAATGACTTGCAAGAAGTTGACTGGGCAAATGCATTTTAGACTTGTGTATGGCGTAGAAGCTGTGATTCCAATGGAATACATTGTGCCTATTCTACGCATAGCGGCACTCACAGGAATGGTGGACCGTAGAGCCTTGCAAGAGAGGCTTGCGCAGTTAGCAGAGCTTGAGGAGGGTCGATTTCTAGTTGGATTTCATCAACAAGTTCAAAAGAAGCACGAAAATCCATGGCATGATCGACACATTAAACTGCTGACCTTTAAGGTAAATGATCTGGTTTTGCTATATGACAGCAAGTTTGATAAATTTCTAGGGAAATTTAGGATTCACTGCTAGGGCCCTATGTCATCAAAGAGATTATCGATAGTGGAGCAGTTCAGTTGGTTAAGTTAAATGGGGAGCCCTTCCTAGGAAAGGTGAATGGTAGCTTATTGAAGCCATACACTGGTGATCCAGCTAGGTGACTATATGAAGGAAGCACAGTCTTAGCACTCCAGGAAGCTGAAAGGAGGTGCACGACTATAAACTACACTAATCGGGTTAGGGGATTGTGCAATGAAGAAACTGCATGGAATGAGGAAATGTCAGAGAGACCACACAAGTGTGTAGGTCAGCTGAAAATTGACAGTTAAAGTTATTGTTCATGATTTGACGACGAAAAAACGGCCAAATGGAGCGGGGGGTGGAATTTAAGACAAAATTTATGGGCGATATCCTTGAAATTCTTCCACCAATCTAGAATTAATGAACCAATTTTGTGGGGAACAGTCCAATTTGAATTCAAAATGGCCTATAAATTACATGTGGTTGCCCAACAAAGAACACTTGGCATTTTGAGCATTTAGTTGTTGAGCTCTCAGACGCGTATGAACCGTGAATTCTTTGAAGCTTTGATAGCGAATTTGACGTTTGAGCAATTTCCAAGAGAGACACAAGAACTATTAAATAGTGTCATGTCGACACCAACAGAAACAATAGATATTGGGGAAGTAGTGACAGCTGAAGGGGCTGTGCTAGAGGTTGCTATGGAAGCAGAGGGAACTACTATGGAGGTTGCAGAGATACCCAAGTGACCACGGTCACCTAGACCAAGGCCTACACAGACCCAGGAAGGCACAAAAGAAAAGAAAGGAAAGCAGTCTGCGACACCACTGGTGCATGCGTCACCTAGGAGAAACTTGCCGAAGGATAAGCCCACCACTCAAGAAAAGGGAAAAACCATTAACCTAGAACCAGAGGAGGAAGAAATTGAGGATATCTCAATGGATGATGAGGATATTGGGATAGAAACGAAGCATGTTGAAGCTGAGGGGTTTGACCCCATTACTATATTTCCTGAGTACATCCCTCTGAGCAGGGGCAAGGCCAAGGTGCCTAAGGACATTGACGAGAGCAAGGTCACCTTGTACACACCTCTACTTCCGGACAATATTATTTTTGAAGGACCGCACTTGGGGCGGATTCCAATATTGAAATTGGAGGACTGGAACTTAGCTGACATCGAGCGATTCCCTCACTTGGCGACAGACCAGCTGATGCACCGCATGCTCCATAAGACCACGGGATGACCGCATTGGAACCGCAGAAGTGGCTCAAAGACATGGATAAGGTAGGCCTGCTCAACCTGCTATGGGTGCCACACTACAACCGCACACCCATTACCTTGCTAGTAATCAAACAACTATTGTGCTTGGTACATGATGGGTGTCTATGGATGGAGGAGCCAATACCCATCACTGATAGACTGATCCATAGAATCACGAGGCTGCCATATTCAGGAGAGAATCCGGCTATGATGTTTGGTGGAAAGGTGGGTGAACTAGCCCTCGCGGAGGCCATGAAGAAGAAGTTTGGGTTAGTAAAGAAGCTGTGTGGCTATGTGATTACAAGTATTTCAACCCACCTGTCAAAGTGGCCACACAAAGGCAGGGAAGGTCATGCAGAAGTGTCTCTCTGATGAATTACCGACGCTTGTTGTAGCTCTAGAGGCCCAATGCATGGAGGGGGTTTAGTTTAATTGGGCGCGCTACCTTTGCAGTGAGTTCCTCACGAACTTACGCAAGGCACAGGATCTCAGCAAGACCTTCCACTATGCATGGCTCTTGCTGTCCATCATGTTGGTAACCTTGGAGCTACTCGAAGACATCCAATTTCCCTTAGTCGCACTAGACCTGCCTGAGACCGTGAAGTACGCTTCGCTATGGGCAACTAAGGATCCTCAGTGGATCAAGGATAACAAGATCTTTTGGATCTTGATGGATATGAACATGCACATGGCCATCAATCGCAAGCCGCAGTTGTCGCCTACTCTCTTTGATAAATTGCAAACATACACAGAATTTAAGGTTGATTTCCACCATGTATCCATAAGGGTGTGGAAGGACCTCGAGCAGAAGTGGAATACCTTGCCCTACTTGGCAATGAATGATGCAATTCAAGCAGTTATTGACAGCTGGCCGACATAATGACACACTGCCTTGGACTTAACGACGGGATCCAACAAGACAATTGTGCAACGGAAGAAGGATGAAGCTAAGCTCAAGATGGAGCAGCTGGTTGAGAAAAGGAGAAAGGAGGCCAAGGATAAGACTAAGGCAGACCGCGTTGCCACACAGGAGATAGGTATACAAACAGGAGGAGGGGAGCATGGATCCGACAAAGAAAAGTCACCCTTCCCAGAAGAAGAGGAAGAAAAGGACGATTAGACAGAGTAGGGAGGAGCGGACCCACAGATGCCTCCATTCCATATCAAGCGTCCAAGGGGACAAGAAAAAGTAGGGCCACGGAAGAAGTCCAAGGCCTGCAAGACATTCATGCACCTGATCACCCTAAAAGAGGGGGATTTGAACAACATTGGAGATACAGTGCGGAATGCCACCGCAGAACTGCTAAAATAGTTTTAACAGCAACAACAACAAGCATTAGGGACCATTTAGGTGAATATGTGAGAAATTCAGATTCGAGAATCATAGATCGACGTGGTATCCACTAGTTTGGCCATTAGTACTTCAGAAGCCACCGAGATGCTGCGTGCAAAGGACTCCCGAGCCATAGTGCTGCCAGGTGGAGCATTGACGATAGAGATTGAAGTTGACAGGCCCGCTGTCAGCACACTCAAAGGAGTAGGGCTGAACTTGGCAGCGCTTCCTAGCGAGGTGCTCCACCTACTACAAGATGGGGTGATCGCGAAACTGAGGGCCTGCGAAGAACGCACTTTGCAGGAGATCAGTGAACATAAGATCAACAATACTCAGATGGTCGTACGACGAGATTCTACCATCGCCACTGCAAACAATGTAACCGATAAGAATAAGAGAATAGTCTAGGTCATGGAGGAAGCATGCCGAATTGTCCCGGAGTTGGCCATTCCTACGGATGAGCCAGTAGATGCGTGTGTTGGCAAACTCACTATGGGGGTGTGTGATGCCCACACAGAATTGACATAGGTTCAGTTGGAGTTGAACCTCCAAATTGTAGAATTGCAGTTGAGGACCGAGCCTTTGACTCTGCCGAAAGTCAAGGAGCAACACACAAATCTTATAATAGAGGTAATAGCAGCAATAGGAAGTGCAGTGGTGGACTCCACAATGATTTTGAATAGTCCTTCAAAGTACTAACTAGCCTACAAGAAGACCCTACTATGCAGAGGCTGGAAACGGAGGCGCGAGAGCTGTGGCAGCGCTATAATGAGGTAAAAGGGACAACGCTACTGTTTCCCTCACACAGAGACTCGCGAAGCTGCAGGAGGCTAAGGCATTGAAGGAGCAGGTAGATGCAGCTTAGCACAAGGAGGCAGTGCTAAAGGCATGCTTGAAGCCTTGGTTGGACGAGGCCTACTTGATCATGGCCTCCATTGAAGGCAAGCTAGCTAGTCTACAGGAGACTCAACAAAAGCTTTAGGCTAACAATGTAGGGCCAGCAATAGAGCAGTTGGTCGAGGAAATAAAGCAGGCGACCGCGCAGTGCACCGGCGAGGTAGCAGTCATACAGGTCGAGCTGGGGGGTCTTCGCGCCAAGATCTTCGCACCCGCAGGGTGACTCGAGGGTGAGTCACCATGTTTGTGTTGGGGGCCTGTTGGGAACGGGTTCCCCCAAGAGCTAGTTTTGGGGAAGAAGGCTCAAATTTTGTAATAAAGATGTAAAGTCTTTGCATTTTGTGGTCATTAAGTGCGAAGATGTCAAAGGGTTGTCTGCCCTTGTTTTCTAAAGTCTCATGTCGGATGTCAAGATCTACCAATGGTCCATGGACCATGGGATTGTATAAAAGGGGAGTCTTAGAAGAGTCTAATAGGAGGAGGAGAAGAGTTTTGGGTAAGATTTTCTAAGTGTTCTTGGGTCTTAGTGTAGGTAGAGGCTCTGCAACTGAGTGCACAGAGGCCTAGGGTGGAAGTCCGCAACTGAGTGCATGGACCCCTACAGCTATGTGCGCAGGGTGGATAGAGTCTATACTAAACTTGAGATGTCAATAAAGAGAAGTATTATGCAAATCACTGTGTATTTTGTCTCTATTTAATGCATCTGATTATATTATGATACGATCTGGGTTTACATTATAATGCTTATTTAATGCGTGAATGTATTTGATTATAACTGTTAATTGAACGCAATAAAGAATAAAGGATTACGTGAAGGTAACTATAAATGCATGGTATATTAGGTAACACTTAAGATAACTTGGGAAATTATATAGTAACATAGTCACAAGAGGCGTGTAAGTGCCTGGACCTCGAGTTAGGGCCGCACGAAGATCAGTTGGGTACCTTCACGGAGGTACTGAAGGATGGAAGATAAGGAACATTGATAAGCCCTAAAATCTTATTGATCTACATGAAGACAAGATTAGAAAGTATAGATCAACATCACGACCATCTCAGGGTGCAGAAACTTGGTTCCTGCATCCCCCCATACTGCTTCAGGTGAGTCTTCGGTCCGAGCTCCACAGGCTGATGCCGAAAGGGCCAGTAGTGTAGGGATTTGCTTGGTTGACTAACGCTGAACCTGGGTCAAGGCCCATCAAGCCAACACATGACATGTCAGTTTCTATTCACTGTTACTTCATTAGATGCAATGTCTGTAATATACATATCACCAAAATAATATTAAAACAACATAGGGAATTAAGATACACATTCATAGCTCGCTCTGAGATCATACACCACTCATCCTATGGACCGTATAATCATCATCTATTACTTATGATATTATGTACCTCACATTCACTTCTGCAGTCATTGTTAGGAGTATGTTTTTTTAAGAGAAATGGACTATAGTAGGGACAATCTTCCCTTCGTATCTGACTGATGTTATTTCTTCTTCCAAATATATTTGCAATTTCTAATCATGTGCTCGAACTTGTGGAACTTATCCCACCTTCTTCTCTCATTCCATAAGCTTGACCTGCAATCATTGTCCTTATGCCAAAATGAGTTACAAGAAAAAAAATATCCATCAAACCATCCTTTATGCCTAGGGATTGATCATGACTTTGATCTAGGATATTTTCTTTCAGACTTTGTGACTTGAATTAGTTTTCTTTTGACAAACATTATGCTGTCTATTCTTGTCATTACACTGTGAATTTGAAGCCATGTGGTTGTATCCAATGTTTGTCTTGATTAGAGGAGAGCGTTGTTCATTGATATTCTTCTCTAGAGATCCAAATGCCATCACCCGTTTGTTGACTTTCTCAGAATCTTCCCTTAGAGTCACAACTTATTATTCTAATTTTTCACAATGCTTTTCCTTTTCTTGAAGCTGTTTTGCTAAGATTTATGTTCTTCTATTGGTTTCCTCCAACTGCATCCTTAACATGTGTATTTCCTTAAACATACTTCTTTTTTAAGTTTCCAACTCTTTGTTTGCACTCCTAAGTCTATCATTTTATTTCAATGCTTTCATTAAATCATCTTCTTCACAACTATCTGATTCATTAGTTGATTGATCTTCAAGACCCATAAGTATTTGGTAACAAATATTAGAGTCTGAATCTGAATCTTCTTTATCATCGGATGTGCTTTGTCTATCTTCATTAGAATAAAAACTTTTCTTAGAAAAAAAACTTATTTTTGACATTTTTCTTGTCAACATCATTTCATTTTTATTTCTTATCATGATTTTCTTTATATGGACATTTGGATGCATAGTGACCGTTGAACAGGTAAATCCCCTCTACGGATAGAGGCAGTCCCACTAGCCCAAAACGGGTCTAGCAACAATCAATCAATGCTACTCTGCAAGTTGCTAATTGCAATTACAAAGTGGGTAATGGACACCTACTTGGATCCCAGTGCTATTTGTTTGATGAAGAGATGCCGCTCTCACTCCTTCGCTCTGGTCGGTCACAATCCTCCACTATCCTCGCGGATGGACACCTTCACATGCAAAGAGAGAACAAACACAAGCGTGAAATCTAGTAAAAGCAACTATACATCAATCAGAAAGGATGTAATTCACATTAACCATTGTAAGACAAATGAGAATGGAACCATAACAATAGTTATCTATTAATGAATAATAGGCAGAGAAAGATACAACCAAGGTTCTGACGTTGAACCTATTCTCTGGCTGGGCGAGCAACTATGTATGCCTTGCAATAGACCTTCTCTCTCTCAGGATTCCGGCAGCATAACCTCCCTATGCTTCAAGACTCTTACTATCACTCCAGACAAGCATAATCACAACTAGAATTACTCCAGAACTCCAGAACTCCCAAAACTAGCTTGTCTAATGCATGAGGACAGACTTTTATAAATGGAGAAGGGAGGAAGATTCAATGCACCAGGACGCCTATTGTGGATCGACATTATCTCTGAAAAGCTACTAAGGATAGATTTCAATGATAGATGATGACTCTCGACCTCTATCAGATGGATTTTTCCCTCAAAAGACTTCATGATCTGAAAGGAAAAAACATATGGGTGCGTGTTTGCCAAAAATCATTATCAAACTTAGTTGGCGCGAGTGTTGTTCTAGGACAGAGTGCCAATGGGCGCGCCCCTTTTTGAGGATCTCAGTGATTGGCGCAGATAAGACACTGTGTACCTGCGCCAATGGAAAAAGGGCACTTTTCAGGGATAATTTGCAGAAGGTGTCTTCAGGGAGAACATGAAGTACATACTCAAGGGAACATAATGCAAGTGTTTTTAGGCTATGTCACTGCTCACAAGTCCCGGAATGTATCCTCCAATGTACGAAAACAGGGGTAACAGGGACGAGACCAATGGTGACAAATTACTGTGTAACAAGTTGTGCAGAGATCGTTTTTTTTTCTTTTTTTTTCTATGATTAGTTCTGGTACATAATTCACTTGCTCCACTATGTAGGGTCTGGGAGTATTATGTGTTGGTTCTGGATTTGATGTAGCTGTTGTTTTCCCTTAAAGGATGTTTTGTAGGAGATTCCAACATTTATGTGTTCTTGGTTTGGTTATGTACCTTTGGGTAGGCTAGATCCAGACGCACCTCATATTCCTTTTGATTTACTTGCTCCCACTATGCCTCCTCTCAATCTCAGGTTGAGGATGATGGTGGACGTAGGTAGAATATTGTATTCATGTATACTCCAATCATCTTGCATGTATCTACATCCACAAATCAGATTTTGCAAGTGTGATGGGCATCCCAAATTGTGCATGATGTTTTATTTCATTTGTAAGACCTTATCATAAGTATGTAGCAAAGTGATGAAGATTTACCAGTTGGGGATTTAAAAAAAAACTGGAAATTACTCTATTCTTCCTGGTCCAGGGAAACAAATTTGGGATCACTGTCATATGGCGTTTTTGATGCCTGCATCGGAGGCTGCATCTGCGAGGGCTCATTTTGTATTTGCGGAATCCATATTGCCCCATGATCTATTTCGATTGAGGGAAAGTCCAATGAATAGGGTTCCAGTAGCCTCTGTATTAATCTTGATCCACTGGGATTTATTGCGCTCCAAAGGGGGGAAGGTACCAGATCTGGCATGCGAGGTGGCAAAATATTTTTCTCTACTCAAGCCTACCACTGTAAATATAGATCTAGCACAATACAACCGATCTTTGAGCCGATATTCCACTCATCCTGTAAGACCTGGCTGAAACGGTCCATAGCGTCAATAAGAAGAGCCTCCCTGGATATTGGTTGGGAGATCCCAACGATTTTGTTCATGGATGCATTGTTCCAATCATAATCAACATATATGGAAGATCTGAGTGAAAATCACGACATTACTGAAGGAGATCTAGCCCAAAACAAAGAATGGATAGTAGGAGAATTATTCCACTCTCGAACACAGACAATAAAGGGTGTAGATCGGTTGATAGAAATCAAAAGGAGAGGGATCCTATGGTGCCCTAATGCTTCTGGCACAGAGCTGGGGTTTTGGATCTGTGCTTCCCCATACTGGCTGAGAGGCGCAACCTCAAAGTCAACCAAACCCTCATTTGCAGAGAGCAACGATGCCTGTACACTCTCGGTTCTTTGAAACCTATCATTGATCTGATTCACATCGCCTTGTAACATAGATCCGCATACCTTTCCCATCTATGCAGACCCTCCATCACCGTAGGCCTCTATCATCATCCCAGGTCCTCCATTGCCACAAAGCTCCATCGCTTCAGATCTTCCATTTCCGCGGACCTTCTCCATTGTCTCAAAGCGCATTCAGATGCGCAAATCTCGGATTTAACTTAAAACTAATTTATATTTAATATATAACAATCTCATTATTTTAAATATAAGATTAAAATAATATAATATAAAACTTAATAGTAAAATAATATACGCACAATGGTAAATGAGACGCTCAATGGCCATGCACTTGTTATGAAGTAGTGTGTAAAGCAAAAAATAAAAGTTCTCGTGGTTAAAAACAATAATTAATATATAATAATTATATATATCAATATAATATATATATATAATTTAAATATATATATATTAAGAAACTACTTCGAAAAATATAAGAAAAGAACAACAATTCATTATCTCTTTAACTAGATAATCTTTAATACACATGCCATTAAATTAAATATTATATGTTTTTAATAAAATATATATTAATTAATTGAAAATAAAATAAAATAAAATCCTATATTTATATAAAATATGATGATGATGATGGTTAACATCCACAAAGATCAATATGGTATATTAGACCTTAAGAAGGTAATTGATTAACCTAGGTTCTTTAATATTTTATTTCTATGATGGAAAATAAGTGAGAGAAGCATTCTGAGATCACCGTAGTTTTGCAAACTGGATAATATCATTCTTCTATCAAGATGCCATGATGATCTCGACAAGCAGCTTAGAATCCTCCATGATTACTGCTCCAAAATGGGTATGACTATTAATACCGACAAGGCTGAAGTCATGACAATTAAATCCAAAAAGATCAACTATGAAAATTTCATTTATGATAACAACTACTTTGAGAAAATTTTCATACAGATATCCAGGTATTGACATCCATAATCAACTCAACTGAAATTATAGCAATAGAAAAGGATAATATGAGGTTGGAAATCTTATTATGGGCTTGAAAAAAATTGTAGGTCAACAGATCTTTAGGCATGGAGTAAAAGAAGGTTCCTCTTTGAGACTCTTGTCACCCATTTTATTTTATATAGATGTAAGGTTTGGGGTTGCAATATATCTAGAGAATCATGGAGGAAGATCAAGCTGATCTGAAAGCAATTTATAATTTACAACCTCAAGATCAAAGGAAATACTCCCTACATTATCCTCTTTATTGAGGCTAGTATTTCCCCCATTGAAAGCATGGCTATGATTAGGTATCTCACGTATAAGAACAAGATTTACAACATGGAAGCCAAGAGGGTCCCCAAAATTTCTTCTAAATCTTGCCAAAACCCCCACCTTTGGCTCAAGCGAGGTTTCCATAAGGATTCTTAGCCTTGGCTAGATTATTGGGGGTAACGAAGGAGATAATCTTGGAGAATAAGGATAATATTTAAAATATTATTACTTCCAAATTTAAGGATATGTTGTGGGATGATAAGGAGTTAGAGAGAAAAATTAAGCTAAGGTATTATAAGGAGGTGATCAACCCCAATATTGCTAACCAAAATTAATTTTTTAGTCTTGACCAATGCTAAGAAGAAAATGCACATTGCCAAGATAAGAACTAATTCTCGTGAGCTTCAAAGTGAAACCAAGTGTTGGCCAATTCCAAAAATACGATGGGACGAAAGACATTGTCTCCTTTACGATACTAAGAGGGTTGAAGATGAAAAACACTTTCACTTGGATCATTTAGCTCTTACTCACATCTAGTCGCGTTTCCAAAATATTTTCCACATTACCAACCTTATTTACTTGTTAAGTCAGCAAAACTATGGTGGTCTAGGAATTCTTCTCTCTCTTATTTTCAATCATAGAAATAAAATATTAAAGAATTTCAATTAATCTCTTATTTTCTTAAGGTCCAATATCAGTGGACGTTAATCATCATCATCATCATAATGTTTAACAAGACATTAAAACATATCTACTATACTAATTTGGATAATACCTCTAAAATATGTATGCAATAGGTATTTAATTACCATGAACGGTCATTTAAATTTTAAATATTGTCTAGCTGCCAATCTCAAGAAGTGAGAGGGGGTCACTAGGGAGGTTAACTGTGAAGCAACAAGTTCTCGTGAAGCTAGTGTTGGCATTGATGTGTGTTTCAATGTTGCAGATGTCTGGTTGATTGTCATTGATTCCAACCTAGTTACTTAGGTTGCAAATGGTTGAGGTGATTATGGATGAGGTGTAGATGGTCCTATGCCATGATGTGTTGGATGATGGTATGTTGGTATGTTTCACGAGTTTGGAGGCCCTCTCATGATGATGATGATATGATGGCATGTTGCGTTAGCTTGGAGGCCTTCCATGGCGATGATATTCTTGATCATGTCACTACATACAGATGTTGATGGATGTTACAGAGTTTAGAGTTGAGGAGCCTTGTTAATTAGGTCTCCATGGTCTCCATTTACTAGATTAGGTCTCCCATGTTGACATGTTATACATTGGTCTTGGAGAGGATCTACATGTGTTTTGTGGATGCTTTAGATGGTTTTGCAGGTAATAGAGGATGCCTGACAGGTATTGGAGTTGCATACTAAAGGCATGGATGTTGTAGAGAAGTTTGATGGCTCAATTTCTTAGTATGGTTGATGGTTGGCATCCTAGTCAACCTAGTTTGACTTGGGATGATGATGGAGTTGTTGCAGTGACTTGGTGAAGTGTTGCAGAGGTTTTAGATACTTCTAGAGGTCCTACAGAGGCTTGTCAAGATCAGGAAAAAATTGAGGCAAGGTTTGAGATTAGGAAGCATGATTTTGAGTCTCCTTAGCCCCAGTCGCATGCACAGAGGCTTATGAGAGCGGTTTTAGGCTCTAGTCGCTTATAGGATGTGCTCAAGGGAGCGTTTATAGCTCTAATCACTTAGAGGACAGTGTTAAGGGTGCGACTGGGTTGTTTCACAAGTTTTTCTCCGCATTCCTCGCGATGATCAGACAATTTTGGTGTGGTGGCGATGTGGTTGATCAGGAATTTTTAGCACATGGTCGGAAAAAGTTTGTGGGCCCTCTAGAAGCTGACCAATGTGGAATATATAAAAGGGCTAGTGGATTTAGTGATTGATTTGGTGAAGAAGCCTTCCTCAACCAAATTTGAAGCGTGTGAACAAATTTGTTGAGTCTTCCATAACTTGTTGCATTTACTAAGTTAATCATCTTAGAAAATGTTAAATAGAAGAAGGATTTGAGTTCATTTGGTTGGTTTCTTGGAGATTGAGTGAGTATGCTAGTGTGAGAGAATTTTGAGTGAGTAGAGTATGCAACAATTGCTTACATATGTTATGCAGAGATATATCAGATATTTGTGAGCATAAATAAGAGATAGAGTTGGGAAGATGGTTCAGAATTGTGTGTTGGTTGTGGCAGAATTTTGGTAGCTTTGTGATGTGTTAGTGAGAAGTGTTTTTCTGTGTGAAGTAGTGAAGAATTCCCTTCTCTGGTTCATATTTGTGATACAAATTTGATGAGAATAATGTTAGAGTTGTTGGGTTGCTCATGTTGAGTGAATTGCAAACACAGTTTGAAAATATAGGAAACGTGTTTCGCATTGAGGAAGTGAAGGCATGGAGGCTTTAGTAGAGACAATGATTTGGTCGATTCAGTAGTAGGAAATATTTTCTCCATCAAATAGGAGTTGGACAGTCCAATGGTGGTTAGGTGAGGATCACTGGCCATGGGAGCTTCCAATGTATGGTAGTATGTAGATCTACAAGAGAAATAGAGTTTTGAATTGATAGTTGCTAGCATAATGTATAGAAAGTCGAGTCTTTCGGCTACGGGTGTATCCAATCCATGTAAAAATTTACTTAGCAGATAATAAAAATAATTGAGCAACGCAACAACAACAGGGTGGTTTTCTCTCGGAAGGGTTTCCATTGGAAATACTTGTGTTCATGTGTGTGCATGCTTGTGTTTCTCATGATAATTTCCCATGTTGTTATGATTTCAATTTATTGGTTCTTATATGTTTTAATGAGCTAATCTTGTGAGTGTGCATGGATAATTGAGTTTGGGAAAAATATTTATAATTGGTTAAAATTGATACAAAGGTCATCATTATTGATTCAACCCCCACCCTCTCAGTAGTGAATATATTTCCAACAATTGGTATCATAGCTAGTGCTATTCAATGAAGCTTGACCTCTTGGAGAGTAGATCATGGATCATGGCTAGAAGTAAGAAGAGGATGTCTCAAAAGGAAAATAATTTGAAGAAGGAATAAAATCAGTCTATTGCAATAGAAGCTGCAAATCCAGAAATTTTAGCCAAATCATATATCTCACGGTGTAATGTATTGAAGGAATTTCTGAATTATAATTTTGATGATTATTTTGAGTTTAATAGTGATGATGATAAGGATATTTCTGTTATTAAAGCTGAATATGAATCAACAATGATTGTTATCAAGGAATTAGTTGTTGAAGTAGGAAAGCTAATCTCTGCATGTAAATATTAGAAAAGACTTTTGCAGATTTATGATGAGAAGGAAAATGGCCTAAGAGAAGAGATCAATGGATTGAAAATTCATCTTGAGGAGCCAAAGAAGATTGAGGAAGAAATAAGAAAGAAGTATAGAAATAAGGAGGAATGTGAGAGATTGGAAGCAGAAGTGGTTTCACTAAGAAATTATTTAGAGAAGAAAACCACTCCCTCATCTTGCAAATCAGATTGAAGCATGCACAAAGGAGAAACTAGTTTAGTTGTAGCCATAAATATAACCAATTATGGAAATAGAAAAAGAAGCAAGAAGGAGATCCATCAACAACGCAAGAAACCAAAGAAGGAACTTCAGGAAGAAAAACCAAAGGTGATTCCTAGAAAAGCACCGAGAAGATCATTTTCACTTTTGTCTAATGTGAGATGCTACAACTGCCACAAACAAGGAAACTTTGCAACAAATTGTAGATCCATGCAGCAAGAGAAGTAGTGGTATAGAAGATCTCATCAAGAAAATAAGAAAGGAAGACATTCCACTTCATGGAGTTCAACCAAAATCAGGTATCAGGGTCATTTTTATGGTTATTGCTACTTATACAATGATTTTGGCCATAATGCTAATGGATGTAGGTTGCATGCAATGAGAAGTAAAAGGAGTATCAAAATATTCAAATATTTTCCTCTATTTCTTGGTTATATCAGATTTTATATAAGTGATAATATTGGTCATATGGCCAAGGATTGCAAAACTCCAAGACACTTAAGGCCACCTAATGAAAGAATGAAGAATATGCATAATAGGCTAAACAAGAAGACAATTGGAAATTCACATGCAAGAGTCCACCCTATAAAAGTTTGGAGGAAGAAGGAGTAGCAAGGGCTAGAAAGAAGAAATTGAGGCTTGCATGGCCTCAGGGGGGGCTATGGTGCATTTTATTTTTTCATGAATAATCATAGATGATGTTTCCATATCTAGTGAAGTGTGTGTGAATAGATTTATCTGTTGAAAAGTTGTTTTTGAAGCATATCATTTTTATGGTATTTTACGTTACGAGATTTTTGGTACTAATTGTGTTTTGTTAAGATGTGATCAGGAGGACAAATTGCACATGTTCAGGGGGAGAATTTTGTATGCTTCCAATATTTGGATGGCATTATGGCTCCTTGGGGGAGTCAGTTATGCATTTCATGCTATGTGATTATCAACTGTAGATGTTTATGTTTTCATCATGCATAGATTATATGCTGCATTTATGAGTTGACATGAAGGTGGCTTGCATCATGCAATTTGGGTTGATGATTTTATGCATGTGTTGGTTCCATGGAGATTAGTGTGATGATGAGATTTTGCATGTGACGTTGATATGAAGTAGTATGATGGTGCATGATGTTTATAGTTGTTGATGTGATGTTGATGCTATCATTACCTCATTATTGCTATCAATTGTTCTTACCTTGTAGAGGTTCATGCTTCATGTGATGGTTATTGTTGTTGCCATGTATAGATATAGAGAGATGATATATTGGGATGATTGATGTGATATGTTTCTTCTCAATGATGTTGTTGATGCATATTATTGATGGGCCACTATGTATGGTTATGTGTTGCTAGTCATTGCTGTTGGAATATTGATTTGTGGTTGATGTTTTGGAGAGGTTGATACATGTATGTTATGTGATTTATATTTATTTTATCTTGCTTCCATAGAGAAGACATGTGGCTGATAATATGCTCTTTTCTATTGAATCATGACATTGTATTAGACATGCATTGATGAGAAAGTTGTTATGAGATCCATGTTGGCATATGTTGTATAATGAGTCACGAAACTTGGTTCAACTATGTATTAGTTGTTAGTAGCCATGTATTTGATGTATTGTTTTTGTATACTCTCATACTTATGATGGAGAGACAAGATAGAGTCATGTATGCATTGAGAGAGATTCATGTGAGTTATGGGTTAGCCATATATGGTCTTATTGATGTAATTTTACAACCATGTGTTATCATCTTTGTAGCCATGTAAGAAGCCTACGAGGCCATGTATTTTGTTGCATATATTTTGGTCATAGTCTTTGGTCTATGTCGAGTAGTCTCTTGCATATGGCAAGGAGGCATTGGCAACTATTTATATCAGTATACATTCTCCCTGGAGATGTTTGTTTTCAGTGGAGTATGGTTGGTCATAGTGTTGTCACTCGTCATCATGGTTTTTTGCTATCAGGTCTACTTCAGAGAGATTTTGCTTCCAAAGAGTCATTATTGTTGTTGATGTATGAGTTTTTTGTTGCTAGATAGTTCATTGTGGAGAGGATGTATGGAGTTGTTTCAAAGTTGTTTGGAGGTTTGTTGCTACTATGGAATTGATCATATTTTGTTGTTTCTTCTATGTTTTGGTGATTTGATATGTTGTTGTCACTATCAAATGGATTATGCTACTATTTTTTCAGGGGAGAGAGTCTTGTTTCAGTATTTGTTGTTACTGAGTGAGATTTTATCGTTGATGCTGGTAGGAGATGTATGTTGCTACTCTAGTGTGTTGATGATTGGAAATAGATTGTGTCCAGGGAGAGTTTAGTGCACATATATTCTAGTGGGAGTGTTGTTGATTGGCATTGATGTCAACCTGGTTGCTTAGGCTACAAATGGTTGAGGTGTTTGATGATTGAGGTGATTATGGATGAGGTGTAGATGGTCCTATGCCATGATGAGTTGGATGATGGTATGTTGGTATGTTGCACTAGTTTGGAGGCCCTCTCATGATGATGATGATATGTTTGCATGTTGCATTAGCTTGGAGGCCTTCCATGGTGATGGTATTCTTGATCATGTTGTTGGATTCAAATGTTGATGGCTGCTACAGAGTTTAGAGTTGAGCAGCCTTGTTGATTAGGTCCCATGGTGTCTATTAGCACTTAGAAATTTTCTCTTGGTTGTAGGAGATAAATTGCTAAAGTAACCTTTTCACTCCAACTTATAGATTGAAGGCTATCCCCTTCAATCCAGAGAGGGCTCTCTATGACCTTTACAATGTGGCTAGATCTTTCGATAGGTTGAGTTGATGCAGGGTTTGGTTGAGCCTGAAATAAATAGCTCATTGGAGGATGGAGTCAAATAGCTAGGGTTATATCGGTTTTCCAAGATGATTGGTCGTCTAATCAGGATTGATAAAGGCAATGTGGATAGTAGATCCTAGACCTTTGCCATTTGTTGTAGATGGATGAAGAAAAAGAAGAACAATCCACCATTATAGGGCATGCACAATGAATCCTAAGGTGGATTTATAAGATCAAAATGGGAAACTTTGAAAAGATTAACTCGGAACATCAAAAGAAGAGATGAATTCTGAACTGATTTATCTTTTCCAAACATTGAGAAGGAATGCATTCATGAGATCATTAAAGGAGAAATTGAAAAAAACAGAGACACATACTAAAGCAAACTATCTCATGGATATTTGTATCACTAGTTAGAATATACTGATCTTGGCAAATGAAATAATTAAAGAATTTGAAAACACACATGCAGTGACTATGTTTTTCAGAAAAACCAACCCTTTCTCCATGTTTTTGATGAAATATATAGGAAAATACAATAGAGATTCATATCCACAATTCATGGAAAGTAGTAATTAAAATAACCATCAAGATAAAAAATAAATGGATTTGAAAACCTATCTTTATTCTTCTCTCCAAGTCGAATTCATTCAGCTGTTGACTTGGCATTTTTATAGGAAACAAAATTTTGAAAAATCTGGAAAATTCCTAAAATAGGGTCCAAAGGTGAATTCATATATTCTAAACCATGACACCTGTTAGTAAAATAGAGGGATTTTTTTTTAATCGATCCATTATATCCAAAAACCTCTTTTGGTTTTCCAAAATTCATCTCCATCTATTTGGAAACAACTTTTGAAAACAATGACTAAAACAGGAAAATACAGAATTACAAAATCTCTAAACTAGGCCTCAAACATTCCTATGTAGTTTCTAAACCATGAAGTGTGGGTAAAATATGAAAGATTTGTTTTGAAATCAACTCATTTAAAACAAAAACCTCCTTTGGTTTTTTAAAATTCATCACCAACTTCTTGGAATATTTGTTTGAACATAAAGACTAAAACAGGAAAAATAGAGTGTTGGTAGACCTGTTATTTCAAGGTTTTTTTTTTGTTATGTTGACTCATACTCCTTTAGCCACAAAAATATATGATATTTGACCATATTATAGTGAAAAATAATTACTTCGTGATGATTAAGCATGAGTTGCTCAAAATGTTGAATATGCATTAGCATTTGGTGCAACAAAGTTGGGGCTTGTTGTAACAAAATTAGGGTTTATGTCATACTCTGCCCCTAAAATCAACTTATCATTTTTCTATGTATTTTGAAACTTGAGAAAGGATGTCCAACTTTCTTTGACTCCTTGTTACCCTTCTGGTAAGTTTTCGTGGACTTTTATCAACTTTTAAGGTTT
The DNA here is from genome assembly GCA_000404065.3 of Pinus taeda. Taxonomy (NCBI): domain Eukaryota; kingdom Viridiplantae; phylum Streptophyta; class Pinopsida; order Pinales; family Pinaceae; genus Pinus; species Pinus taeda. The sequence goes on from APFE031116090.1 coordinate 69,279, forward strand.
TTCCTTTTTTCTTCTTAACACACTCTATTTTCCTCTGTCTTTTCTTACTTTTTTTAGTCTTCTAGCCTTCCCTTCATAAACTTCAACCCCTAGCACTTTCACAGGGACCTCCTCATGTTTTTCAACCTAGTGGTGGCTAGATTCTCCTTTGATTTCATGAGCCACAACTTGAGAAAGAACTTTGTTTTGGTTTCTCTTTACATGGCCAAACAGACCCATTTGCAATGCTCCAAGACATACAAAACCTTCACTGATCTTGTAATAACTTAACATGGGACTACAAAACAATTAACCCTCTTTCTGCAATGGAATAAAACAAATCTGGGTTTGCTAGAAAAATAATTTGAGGCAAAATAGAGTAAACTAGGGTTTGGTTTAAAATGGCTCAAATGGGCTCAAAAATCTTGGAAAGTGTCACCTCATGCAGGGGGAGGACCATTATTTTATAAACCACCACTTGGACACTCAGAAAATATGACTTAATGGATTGTAAATCAAGTTTTAAATTTTTTCAAAAGCGCTACAAAATCTTTTCGTAGCATCGTGTTACAAAAACATTTTGTAGCGCTACCTGCTTTTTTGTTACAGGTCAAATCATAAAGTGAAACTTTGCATAAACTTAGGGTTAGGTAAAAGGATTTAAATGAAACATTTCATTAGGTTTATCCAAACTTATAATGAATATAACACCCCCCTTTTCATTACTATGACTTGTAAAAAGATAGACTAACATCCCTAACTTGACATGAAGGTGAAAACCTGATGCTAATAGTTGGCTCCAACAGGGATAATATCTCCCCAGGAGGTAGTAAGAACATGTAGGACCCTGTGCCTGATCCATTGGGTAAACTTCTGAAATCTGTAAATGTAAATTTGCTTTATTTTGGAAAGTAAATATTTATAAACTGCTTAATTGAACTATGCAAATGAAATTTCTGTAAAGTGTGACAACCCCTCATTAGGACCTTATGACCTTCACCTCAGGCTTCAAATCCTTCAAAATGTTTGTCCAGTCCTACAAATTGCTCTGAAAAAACTGAAAACCAAACTGCTAAAAAGATACTCGAACTCATGCTTTCCCTGACAAGCTTATTTCACTCCTCTATCTACACTAATCTACTGAAAGTTCACCCAATCAGGTGATATGGAATTTCCAGTGCAACCAGGCAAGGAGATGGCCACTCACTGGAATTCTACTCACACCTTTTGTAAGTAGACAGAGAAATGTAAAGGATGGAAACTCAAAATGAAAATTGAATCCAAAACCTGAGTTTATGAAGAAAATAAACTCCACCTTCACTGATGACCTCAATAGAGTGATAAATAATTATGGAAAACATACAAATACCTCCTTTTTATGAGAAAACATAGGAGAACAAAATTTGTTTAGAAATTTTTTGGCGAAATCACATAATTGATCATTTGTCGACGCGTTTCGAACAAAATTTGTTTATAAATCCTGGTTGTTCTTACTTTATACCTTGATTCTCAACATCATTCTAGAAAAGCATGGCAGTAGATGTTGACAATAATACTGAGAGGGGGGGTGAATCAGTATTATTTAATTCTTTTACCAAATCTTTCTTATTTATACTTTGACTTATTTTTGCATACCAATACCATAAATA
>APFE031116094.1:0-42216 GCA_000404065.3 Pinus taeda
CGATGGTTTTTTGGTCCATGGTATTGGACGTGATGGTTTTTCGGTCCATGGTATTGGATGCTTCGACATGTATAATATGTATTGTAACATTGAAAGGAACATAATGAAAAATCAAGCTGGTAGTCCCGGTTTTGGGATCCAGTGGGAAATCTCTGTGTATATGTGTTTTATATGCTATGCTCTCGCATTTTTATTTTTCCTGTGATTTAGAATTCGTATGCAGGTAATTTTGTATGGGGTTAAAACCTACAATTTGGAACATGGTGGGTATTCAATCCAACATTACAGTCTCTGAAATCATGATTAACATTTCTTTTGTTTTCATCATGAGTTTCCTTTACTACCCTTTCGTCGTTAGTAAGGATTTCTTGTAGTAACTTTGTCAAGGATATCTTCAAATATTCCATGTTGCCTTTAAGTTTTTCTTCTATACCATACATCTTAGCTTCCATTCCATCCATCTTAGCTTCCATGCTATCCATCTTAGCTTCCATGCCATCCATCTTACCTTTCATGCCATTCATCTTAGCTTCCATGTTTTTCTTTGGGGCACAATAATAACAATATGGGGACAATAGGGGCACAAAAGTAACAAAAGGGCTACAATGACAATACTAATGTGGGAATCACTAGTATTATAGGGACCTAATAGGCACTCATGCTTCTTTAAGGGATATTGTTTTGCTTGCAATATATTTGGTCACAAATCTATTGTTTGCAATATGAAACAGAAATATTATGATTCCTCTTCTCGTATAAGATGTTATTCTTGTAACAAGTTTGCGCATGTAGCAAAAGAATGTAGGAACAAATCTGTGGATCGCCTCAGACAACATGACAAGAAATCAGATAAGGATATTGATGTCAGAAGATGAATGGTACATAGATAGTGGATTCTCTGATCATATGACTAGAAATAAGAGTAATATGGAGTCTCTCAAGAAAAACCAATATGGTAGGGTTATTCTTGGAAATAATGCTCAAGCAAAAGTTCTAGGAAAATGTGGAGCTAGAATTAATAAAAATAAAGGAGAACCTGACACTTTATTAGTTCAAGGGCTAACGAAGAATATTCTAAGTGTAGGTCGAAAGGTAGATAAAGGAAATATAATTTTGTTTACATCAACCAAATGCAAAGTTATAGATGAAGAATGTGGAAAGGCCATAGCAAAAGGATATAGAAACCCAAACAAATTATATGTTATTAAAGAACTAAATTCAATCAGATATGAGTAGGATTCAGACTTAGAGTAAAAGAATATGGTGCCCATTGTAGTCCATTTTCTTAAAAGAATACTTCTAACAATCACTGTAGAAGTGATGTGAGGTACATGACCTCGTGAGAACAAAAGATGATTATCAGGTCCTCATTATCAGTGATGTATAATCTCAGGAGGAGCAATACATATGTGATGAAGATCCCCATGGTTTTTTTAATATTCATGATTATCCGATGTAGTAACAATGAACAGACATAGATAGTATCAGCTCAGGGAGAGTTTTAGTTATGAAAATTCAACATTTTACTTTCTGTACACATATCCTATGAAGGAAAATCGCATATATAGGTGAGTTCAGATCCAAGCAGTCACATATGTTTCTCTATGATGAAGAAACAATAGGAATCCCCTAGGGAGAAGTTATGATATGCTTTAGTTAGTTATTATTTGGCTTTTTGTTTCTGACTTTGGTTGGTTACAGTCAGTGGATGCTACATAGAAATGGTATTGGCTTATAATAGTTTGAGTTAATGCAATATGACATGGATTTACTGATTGATGAAGTTGATTTGTTGATATTACTGATGGATTAGCTGATGTGATAGGACCTGAAAGTGAAAATTTAGCATAGGTTCAAGGAGAGCATTTTCTATGCATCTAATAGTGCATTATTGCCCTTATGATTGCTTGAGAATTTCTTGTGTGCTTATATTAATGATGTTGCTGAAGATAATCTTGTTGGTGGAGTTTTTTAATGATGACTATATGTTACATCATGTTATGCTACTATCATGGGTTGCCTGTGTTGAAATCAGGGGCGATACTTGTATATTTCTTAAGCCATATAGTTGTTATGATGCTACTGATCAGATTTATGATGATAGAAGATTCTTTTGATGATGCATCTGGTACATATTTTATGTTACTTACATGTTGATCTTCTTAACTTCAAGGAGATAAAAATTTCTTGATTATACAACCTCATTCTTTGATGATGATGAGTGTCATTCTTATGTTGTTTTCATTATGCCTTCAAAGATGCATAAGTTGTATATGGTGTAGTTATGGATGATAATGCCTATAGTGCTTAGTTCTCACATGTACATGATATGTTGCACATGGTAGATTGTTTGAGGATTGCTTCTCTTGATGGAATGAAGGAGATGGGTTACTAACAAAGTTTGATAAAATGATGGTGAGATAATGATTTTCTATTAATGACTTTTCTCATTGATGAGAAGATAGATACATACTACTATCTCTATCTCATAGGATATCATTGATGGGTGAATTACAGATAAGGATCTTACAGATGATTACTTAAGTCGCATGTTGATTAAGTCATAGTTCTTCTTGCATGAATAAAATGGGCCAAGAGAATGATGTTACTACAGGAATGGTTATTAATATACTACTGGTACATCTGCTAAATGATACTTCGAGACATGGCATATTTTGTCACATATTGGTATGTTGAGGAATGATGTTGTTTTTCCCTATCTTGCTTTATGATGATATACTTGGTTCTCACATATGATGATTGATGCATCAAAAGATATAAACGATCCATATGCCTTTGATTAACCTAGATTGATGCTTTTCTTACTAAGGGAAAGATCAAGTTGACCTTCATGAGGTTAAGCGGATGAGTTGATAACAAATCTCTATAGAAAATATTATGTTGTATACTAAGTCACAGGTTGAAGATATTAAAGTTGCATTTTGAAAATTGATGATGAAAATGTGAATATTGTTGTTCATTTTTTTGCTTATAGATGCTTATGGTGTAGATCCTATATTTTGATGACTATCATGGTATTATTTAGGTCTTTGGACCTGGTTATAAATTCCATATATGTCTCTTGATGTAAAGGTAATGTAAAGACCTATGTTATAAATCATGGTAAAATCTAGTCATCTATGGACTATTGTTCTCAGGTCATGTAATCCCATCATTTTTTGCATGTGATGTAATGTTGAGTCAAATATGTAACCCCACTTCGTTGGGTGATCAAGGTAAGCATGAGTCATTGATGATAGGAAAGGTCATGTCTGATTGAGTCATAGAATCATGTACTTCTTTGTATATCTTCAGAAAATTCATCATGTGATCAAGAGAAGCATGGTCAGTATTCAGAGTTCTTAGCACACCAGTTCTATAATGCTCATATCAACAAAGGGAGAGAAGACTTTATTCAGCATTCGTCAGCCCTTTTCCCTTGATGTAAAAGGAGGAGAGAAGCTTGGTGTTTAGAGAATGCTTGGTGACTTGGGAGAGAAACTTGGTATATCTTTGAATGTGTTTATAGGTATCTACAGGTGATGGTGACCAAACACCGAAGGGGTTTCCATCAAGTCCGAAGGGGGAGATTGTTGTCATTATGACAAATGTGTTGTCCCTGATGGAAACCTAGTTAATAAATATGTGATAGATTGCACAAAGGAATATCAATTTAGTGATAGAGGAATGATAAAAATGAAGTTTGAGGAAGTATATGTAGGTTTTGTGAAGCAAAGTCGCATAAATAGGCAGGTATTATGAAGAAAAGTTGTGTATACGTAGGTTCTATGAAGCAAAGTCGTGTACATATTCATGTTTGATGAAGAAAAGTCTCATACAGTTTCCACACCATGGTATTCTAACTAAGAGGTGTCTTTACCATGGTCTTGGCCCATAGTAGTGAGTGTGACAATGGATATTTGATCCTGTCAAAAGAAAACCATTGGCATAACTATGGAATTCACCTAAGTTATTGGTTAAGGCCTAAGCTATATAAGGAGATGGAGATCAAAGTGCTAAGAGGATATGATTTGGTTTATTGATGAATTGTTTAATCTGAAATAAGTGTGCACTCAAGAATATGATGATGGATTAGATCTTATAGATCTTAAATGACTACATATTGAATAATGTGCTTATGGGTTGATAGAGTTGTGATGATGATGTTATGATGTGTATATTTTATAGTATGTGCCAAGATTTGGGTTTGATTGATGATCTGCTGTGCATAAAAGGTATTATTCAATAGTTACATATCTAGATGCAATTTTTATTCAAAAATATTGCTTACATATGTAGATCAGATTTTAGGTAGTCGTGTATCGATTCTGCAGTATGGAAAAATATGTATGCGGGTATGCTTCTTGAAAGTTACGTACATACATGGAATGGTTTTATAAGGTTCATGTACATATGCTATGGTTTCGTTGTATATACCATTTATAATCAGTCTTGTTATGTTTATTGTTGTTTGTCAATCAAGTCTTTCATGATGATATGTGTTTGACAGTGTTGGTTGAGGTTGAACTAATTATCTTATGAAATGTTGAATATTAATGATGCTGCTATAACATGATCTATATTTGGTTCAAATATCTGTGACAATTTCAGTATGTGTTTTAGTGATTGATTTTGGTAGTGCAGTGATTTAGTTTCAGGGTTCAATGTTTTGAGATCTATACATGGGTTATATGAAGGGGAAACATGTATATACTAGGTATGTCTCAAAATAGTAGCGTATGTATTCTAACATAAGATTGATCGAGGTTTATAGTGATAGAATTTGGTTTTTATGATGAATAGTAAGTGGTATGACATTTTGATGAAGCGTATACAGTGAATTGAGATGATCTAGTTTCTTTGGTCGTTTGAGATTTGGTAATTGATTTATTCATTGATTTGGTGATTAAGTTGGTTCAGTGATTTGATATAGTGATTGGTTTCATTTTGTTATTTTATATTGGACTTAAATGATGGTAGTTGATCCAGTCTAAAAATTTGATGAAACATGGTTTATAGATTCGATGTTTTGGTTCAGGTGGATCCAGTATGAAATATTATGATATGTGGTCCACATAAATGTTGAGGTTTGAAGCCTTTAGTGAGGAATTCGAAGCTTCCTTCCAGTGGTAGCTGGTAAATCTGATCAGGGGGTAGGAGCTCCCTTTTGGTGGGTATTGGTAAACTGGATAAGGGGGTTGGAGCTCCCTTCCAATGGGTTCGCGAGAATGAGAGAAGGTTGTAGCCTTCTTCAGTTGGGTTCCTGTTTGCTGGTATGAATCTGCACCAGTACAAGATTGTAATAATTTTTTCATTATAATAAAAGATGAAGATAGATATGACAACAAAGATTGTTTTCTCCCACATTGGGTTCCCACCTAAAACTATTGGTGTTCATGACTATTGATGTGTTTCTTATGTGTAATGGTTTATTTGTTTCTCACTTTACATGGTTACTGTTTAATTAATGCCTAATGAAGAATTGACACATTGGTTGAAGTTAAACATATGATGAATTAACTGAAAAGATAGTTAACTAGATATACGCTAGTTGTCTACATAACAGTCGTGCACATACGCAGCTTTACTTCATTATAATCACGTAGATAAACATGAATAAGAAAATAAAAGTTTAAGTGAGCTTTTAAAATACTGATTCACACCCCCCCCCCCCCACCAACCCTCCCCCTCTCAATACTTTCCCAACAATTGGAATCAGAGCAAGTCCTTCAGAAGAAGCTTGATCACATGAATGAGATTTGTCGAGATGATGGGAAAGAAGAAGATAGATCAAAGGAGGGATTCATAATTATGATAGTGATATATAAGACACAGTGACCATTACAGATGTCAACAAATATTCAGGTTTGGGAGCACCCCACTTTCTATTGATCAAGAATGAAGAAGATGGCAACAAATAACTATCAGATATGGGATTTTGTTCTAATTGTAGTCCATTTCCTTGTCTATATAATAATGATAGTGATGATGAAAGTGAAACAATTGAATTTGAACTCATGGGTAAAAGTGAAATTAAGCACTCTAAAGAGAAAACATATTAAAAAATGTTCGCCCTAGAAGTAGAAGACCAAGGAAATTCAAAAAAATGGACAATGAAGACATATATATGCTAAGTAATGATAATTATCGACAATGGAAAGAAAATATGAAGTCTAATCTAATGAACCGTGATGATTGGTATTTATTATGCAATGGCTACACCAAAATTCATCCATTAGATGAGGAAGTAAAAAATAACAGTAAGGCATTAAGTGACATCATTAATAGCATATCTGATTCAACATTAAATAGAGGTATGCATTATGCAACTTTAAATCAAGTGTGGGATAAGCTACAAGAAATCCATGAAGAAAACTAAAATGAATGTTGCTCATCGGGATAACTACCCTATAATCCTATCCATAACCATGTGTCAGAAAATGAACATGATAATAAAACAACCTTTGTTATGTCAGATGGATTTGTTGATTCATAAGAAGACAAGTTAGAAGAAATGTTTGATATTAAAACAAAACTTGATCTTGCTTTTAAAAATATTGTTAGTCTTAAAGATAAGTTGCAGGCATATGATAACAAGGATCATATCAAATCAGTAAATGTTGTCATGAAATCTAAACAATATTGTGAAGGTCTTGAAGCTAAAATTGTCTCCTTAAGCAAAGATCTTGGAAAATCAAATAAGTGGAAAGAAGAACTACTTCAAGCATTTGAAGAACAAGAAAATGGGTTGAAAGAATAGATTCTCATATTAAAGGAGCAAGTGGAAGAACGAAGAAGGGTTGAAGAAGATATGGAGAAGAAGTATCTAGAAAATGAAAAGCAATATCAAAGAATGGAGGTTGAGGTAAACATTCTAAAAGTTAAGTTAGAAGAAAAATATGAACATTTGAGATTTCAAGATAGTACTAAGATTTTGGATAATATTCTTAGCAGTTAAAGGTCTCCCGCCATCAAATCTAGTGTTGGTTTTCATGAAATTGTTGAAGGAGAATCTATTTCACAAGTTGTTGCAAGGAATTTAAAGGGTAACAATGGAAAACCTGAAATGCTAAACAAAGATATAAGAAGTCAACTTGATCAACAAGCAAGGAAAGTGAATCTTCAAATAAAATAATTTACTCCTAAACATAGAAATGTTAATCGATTTTCTCCTCTGATCAATAATGTTGAATGTTTCATATTTCATAATTATGGAAAGGTTGCAGCAAATTGGAGAAGTAGATTATTTTAATCACAATAAAATAACCTCTTCACAGAAAGATCATCAACTTCCATGTACTCATGATTCTTTAAGGGATATTATTCTTCTTACCATATAATTGGTCACAAAGTTATTGATTGCAATATGAAACAAAAATATTATGATTCCTCTGCTCATATAAGATGTTATGCTTGTAACAGGTTCGGGCATGTAGCAAAATAATGTGGGAACAAATATATGGATCACCTCAGACAACATGGCAAGCAATCAGATAATAATATTGATATCAAAAGACATAAAAAAATATGGATCCACAAACATTTTTCATCATAAGAAGAAAGAAGAAGAACATATAAGGTGTGGTCTTTCTCTCTGCTCATTTGAAGAATAAGATGAATGGTACATAGACAGCGAATTCTCTCATCATATGACTGGAAATAAGAGTAAGATGGAGTCTCTCAAGAAAAACCAATATGGTAAGGTTATTCTTGGAAATAATGCTCCAACAAAAGTTATAGGAAAAGGTAGAGACAAATTAATAAACATAGAGGAGAAGTTGATACTTTATTAGTTCAAGAGCTAAAGCAGAATATTCTAAGTTTAGGTCAAATGGTAGACAAAGGAAATGTAATTGTGTTTACATTAACCGAATGAAAAGTTATAGATTAAGAATATAGAAAGGTCATAGAAAGAAAATATAGAAACCCAGATAAATTATATGTGCTTAAAGTATTGAATTCACACAGATATGAGGAGGATTCAGAATCGAAGTAAAAGAACATGGTGCCCATTGCAGTCCATTTTCTTAAAAGAATACTTCTAACAGTGACTGTAGAAGTGATGTGAGGTACATAACCTCATGAGAACAAAAGATTATTATCAAGTCCTCAGTATCAATGATGTATAATATTAGGGGGAGAAATACATGTGTTTATGATGATTCCCATGGTTGTTTTAATATTCATGATTATTAACAGTGCATCTGATGTAGTAACAATGAACAGGTGTAGATAGTACAAGATCAAGGGGAGTAGTGGTTATGAAAATTCAACATTTTATTTTTTGTATGTGGATCCTATGAAGGACACTCACGTATATACAGGAGTTAAGATCTAGACAATCATGTATATTTATCTATGATGAAGAAACAATATCATTATCCCAGTGAGAATTTATGATATGGTTCAATTAGTTATTATTTAGCTTTTTGGTTCAAAGTTTGGTTGGTTACAATCAACGAATGCTACTTAGAAATGGTATTGGCTTGTAATAGTTTATGAGTTACTGAAATATGACATGGATTCACTAATTGATGAAGTTTCTTTGATGATCTTACTGATGGATGAGTTGATGTAATCGGACCTGATAATGGATAGTTAGCACAAGTTCAGGGGGAGCATTTTCTATGTATCTAATAGTGCATTGTTGGCATTGTGATTGCTTGAGAATTTCTTGTTACATAATGAGGCTTATATTAATGATATTTTTTAAGATACTCATGTTGTTGAACCTTTTGAATGATGACTATATGTTGCATCATGTTATGCTGCTGTCATGGGTTACCTATGATGAAATCATGGATGATACTTATATATTTCTTCAGCGACATAGTTGTTATGATGCTAGCGACCAGATTTATGATGATAGAATATTATTTTGATGATGCATATGGTACATATGTTATTTTGCTCACATGTTAATCTTCATAAGTTCAAGGAGATAAATAGAGCTTGATTATACAACCTTGTTATTTGATGATGATGAGTGCCACTCTTATGCTAATTTCAGTATGCCTTCAAAGATGCATAGGTTATATATGGTGCAGTTTTGGACAAGGATGTCTATAGTGCTTGGTTCTCACATGTACATGATATGGTGCGAATGGTATATTGTTTGAGGATTGTTTCTCTTGATGGTATCAAGGAGATGGGTTACTACCAAAGTTTCATAAATGATGGTGATATCATGGTTTTCTATTAATGACTTTTCTCATTGATGAGAAGCTAGATACATACTACTGTCTCTATGTCATAGTATATCATTGATGGGTGGATTACAGATAAGGATCTTATGTATGATTACTTAAGTCGCATGTTGATAAAGTGATAGTTCTTCTTGCATGAAGAAAATGGGCCAAGAGAATGATGTTATTGCATGCACCATGCCAAAAAATTTACTACTAATGCATCAGCTAAATGATACTTGGAGACGTGGCATATTTTGTCACATATTGATGATGTTGAGGAATGACACTACTTTTCCTTATCTCACTTTATGATGATATACTTGGTTCTCACATATGATGATTAATGGATGAAAAGATACAAAAGATTGTTATGCCTTTGATGAACATGGATTGAGGCTCTTCATACTAAGGGAAAGAGAAAGTTGACCTTCATGAGGTCAATAGGATGAGTTGATAGCAGATCTCGATAGAAAATCTTATGTTTCATACTTGGTCATAGGTTGATGATATTAGAGCTACATTTTGCAAATTGATGATGAAAATATGAATATTGTTGTCATGTTTTTGCATATAGATGCTTATGGTGAAAATCCTATATGTTGATGACTATCATGGTCTTATTGAGGTCTTTGGACCTAGTTATAAATGCCATATATGTCTCTTGATGTAAAGTTCATGTAAATAACTATGTTATAAATCATTGTAAAATTCAATCATGTATGGACTATTGTTGTCAAGTCATGTAATCCCATCATTTTTTCCATGTGATGTAATGTTTAGTCAAATATGTAACCCCACTTTGTTGGGTGATCAATGTAAGCATGAGCCATTGGTGATAGGAAAGGTCATGTCTAATTGAGTCATAGAGTCATGTACTTCATTGTATATCTTCAAAAAATTCAGCATGTGATCAAGAGGAGCATGGTCAGTATTTAGAGTTCTCAACAAATCAGTTCTAAAATGCTCATATCAACAAAGGGACGAAGCTTGGCATTTGGGGAATTCTTGGTGACTTGGGAGAGAAACTTGGGATATCTACAGATGTTTTACAGATATCTACAAGTGATGGTGACCAAACACAAAAGTGGTTGCCATTAAGTCCAAAGGGGGAGATTGTTGGCATTATGACAAATGTGCTATCCTTGATGGCAACCTACTTAATAAAGATGTGACATATTGGAAAAAGGAATATCAATTAAGATACAGAGGAATGATAAAGATGAAGTTTAAGGAAATATATGTGGGTTTTGTGAAGCAAAGTCGCATACATACACAGGTATTGTGAATAAAAGTCTCCTATATTCACGTTCTGTGAAGAAGAGTTGTGTACATATGCAAGTCTAATGAAGAAAAGTCGTGAATAGTTTCTGTGCCATGGTATTCTAAATATCAGGGGTCTTTACCATGGTATTGACCCATAGTAATGAGTGCAACAATGGATATTTGATCCCATCAAAGAATACAATTGGCATAACAATGGAATTTGCCTAAGTTATTGGCTAAGGCCTAAGCTATATAAGGAGATGGAGATCAAAGTGCTAAAGGGGTGTGATTTGGTTTATTGATTAGTTATTTGATCTGAAATAAGTGTTCACCTGGGAATGTGATGATGGATAAGATTTTATAGATCTTAAATGACTACACATTGAATAATCTGCTTATGGGTTGATAGATTGATGATGATGATGTTATGATGTGTGTCTTTGACAGCATGTGTCAAGATTTCAGTTTGATTGATGATCTGTTGTGCACCAAAATTATTATTCAGTAGTTACATATCTATATGTAGCTTTTCTTTAGAAATATCACATATATAAGCAAATCAACTTTTGGGTAGTCTCGTATTGATTCTGCAATATGGACAGATCTGTATTTGGGTATGCTTCTTGAAATATGCGTACATACATGGAAGCCTCTTATAAGGGTCACGTACATATGCTAGGGCTCTTTTGTATATGATGTCTGATTAGTCTTGTTGTGCTCACTATTGTATGTCAATGAAGTCTTTCACGATGATATGTGTTTGACCATGTTGGTTGAGGTTGAACTGATTATGTTATGAAATGTTGAATAGTAATGATGCTGCTATAAGACTATCTGTATTTAGTTGAAATATTTGTGACAAGGTAAGTATGTGTTTCAGTGATTGATTTCAGTAGCACAATGATTCAGTTTTAGGGTTCAATGTTTTGAGATCTATACGTGGGTTATATGAAGAGAAAACACATATATATGTGGGTATGTCTCATAATAGTAGCGTATATATTCTAACATAATATTGATCAGGATTTGCAGTGACAGGATCTCATTTTTGTGATGAACAGTAAGTGTTCTAATGTTCTATTGAAGAGTATATAGTGGATTGAAATGATCTAACTTCTCTGGTTGTTTGAGATTCGATAATTGGTTTATCAAACGATTTGGTGATTAAGTTAGTTCATTAATTTGATACAATGATTGGTTTCATTTTATTATTTGATATTGGGCTTAAATGATGGTAGTTGGTCTAGTCTAAAAATTTGATGAAACATGGCCTACAAATTTGATGTTCTAGTTCACATGGATCCAGTATGAAATATTATGAAACATTGTCCACGGAGATGTTGAGGGTTGGATCCTTCAGTGGGGAATTCGAAGCTTGCTTCCAGTGGTAGCTGGTAAATATTATTAGGGGGTAGGAGCTCCCTTCTGGTGGGTGTCGGTAAACAAGATCAGGGGGTTGGAGCTCCGTTTCAATGGGTGCTGGAGAACGAGAGAAAGTTGTAGCCTTCGGAAGGTGGGTGCTTTCATGCTGGTATGATTTTTCACCAGTACAATATTGTAAGAATTTTTTCATTATAATAAAAGATGAAGATAGAGATGACAACAACGATGGTTTTCTCCCTAAAAATCATGGTGTTCATGTGTTTTGATGTGTTTCTTATGTGTAATGGTTTATTGTGTTCTCACTACACATGGTTACTATTTAAGTAATGCCTAATGAAGTATTGGAATACTAGTTCAAGTTAAACAGATAATGAATTCACTGAATACGTAGTTAACTAGATATATGCTAGTTATCTGCATAATAGTCACATACATACATAGTTTTTCTTCATTATATTCACATACAGAAATATGAATAAGAAAATAAAAGTTTAAGTGAGTTTTTAAAACACTGATTCAACCCCCCTCAGTATTTTTCCCAAAAAAGAAATGGCAGTAGTTGTCAAGAATATTAAGCAAAAAGTCTAGTCCTTGTCTCCTCTTTCTTTACCAACTAAAAAGGGTAGATATATAATAGAGACTGGTGCCTCAGAAGATGCATGGGGAGGAGTACTACTAGAAGAGCTTGAAAGAAAGGCAGAAATGTGGATATGTCTCTGGAACTTTCGAAAGAGCAGAATTAAAACATCCTTCTAGACACAAAGAATTCTTAGTTGTCAAGAAGACCATTTTACATTTCAATTTTTATCTAAAGCTTGTTAAATTTAGAGTCATGACATATTTGAAAATTTTGGCAAGAATGTTAAAAAACAATAGCTCGTTAACAGAGAGCGATACCCGTGTACAAAAATGGGTTGCTTGGTTAGAGTATTTTGATTTTGATATTGTACATAAGCTAGGATATTTGAATTGTATAGCAGACATGTTGTCTAGAGAAGCTCAAGATAAAATTGACATAACTTTGTTCATGCTATCCAATGTAGAGATGAAAAAGGTAAATGAAGAAGATTTTAAATGCATAAAACAATTTGTTTTCTCTCCTCCTGAATCTGCAACAATAGAATATTTGGACTTTAAGCTTGTTCAAGAAATATTTTCTAGTCCCTTAAAGATAATTATTATAGAGAAATGGGAAAGAAAGACATTTCGGCAGATGAATAATGCTTATAGTCGATTGGTGAGAGAGAAACATGGAGTTTTTATTGATGAAGAAGATAATCAATGTTACTATGATCTCGATTTTTTCACAATGAATTGGACCACTTGATGAGCCCCAAAAATGGGCAACTTATTGGGCTCATTTTTTCTATTATTCTTGATTAATCCACCATTCTTCATAGTTTCATGCATGCTTTTGAATATATTTATGTTAATTTAATGAATGAGAATAGTCACTTGACCACAAAGTTTAATACGTGGTTATTGCAGATTTTTGGACATCTTTTGGAACAAGGTCAAGCATTTATGAGCGAGTTGATAGCCAAATATGAGGGAACAAGAATAAGGATTAGTAGGAAGGGTGTCTCCTACACTAAATGGCCGCTTCCTCGAGTTCTCCACCATCAGCTCAGAGTTCAACAACCCACCAAGTGGCTGACTACTTACAATTTTGAACAGCCAAGCCCCTCAAGTTAAGGAGGGTTGTTGGAGGTCCTCGTAGTGCATAAGTAGGAAGGCTTCAAGCCTTGGTAGTTTAGCTATTGAATAGTTGTTTTTCACACTTTAGTGCTGCTCTGCCTTTCAGCTCATTTTTGAGCTCTTGTTGTAAACATTTTTGTGACATGGTTATTTTTTTAGTAATGGAGATAAATTTCATTTTGCACCAGCTCTGAGCTTTTCTTAGGAGGCTCTAGCTCTTGGGGTTGGGCCCAACCCAAGTGCTAGTACCTCCTTTGTGTACTCTTATGTGTTTTCCTTGCATTCATAGGATAATTTCTGCTATTCAGGTTAATATCTTGCTTTGTTACTAAGGTTGTTTTGATGATTAAAATAACTTTTCATGCTTAAGGTTGATTTGACAGTTTGATAACAGAAAATATATGTGAAAAGGCCATCAAGAAACCCTTGATCTCACCTCTCCCTCCCTGGGACCATGAGCTGAGACCAAGGGATACTTGCTGCCACAAAAACATTGTTTTTGCCTTTCAATGCAATTGCTAGTGTTAGATTTTTAGTTGGAAAAGTTTATACCAGTTGTACTTGCATATTTAGAACTGTTCTTGCTTAGGTTTCCATAGTTATCTTGCATGATGTCCTATTTATAACCTTCTATTCATCATGTTTCTGGTTGTTAGATCGAATTAGGTCAAAATAGATAGATCTCTGGTTTTTCTAGTCTCTCTTTGATCAATTTTGAGAAATAGTGTGCAGAGCACCTACGACACATCCCTGCCTATCCTTCCCACATCATACAACCTGCTCCAACCCTTAATCTAAGATTCCTTCCCTTCATTTGCCACACTTTTCCAATTTGCCCTAATTTCTACATTCTTGTGCAGCATTGCTCCCTCCATCCTTGAACAAATTCAACCACCTTCATCACTCATTAGCTTCATGCACTAGGTCCTAAGCCCCTTCACATCCTCATCCATCCTCCATTTTCACTTTCCCACCACTTTTCCACCATCAACCCTCTAAAATCCTCTTTCGGCTCTTCCTGTAGAACATCCTGTAGAACATCCTATAGAACATCCTGTAGAACATCTTGTAGAACCTCTGCAGACTTCCTGTAGAAGCTCACATGAGTTATTTTTTGAGATCTGATTGCTATGAAACTCTTTGGAAGGGTGCTAGGGACCCCTTAGGCCCTCTTCTCACCTTCCCAACCTCTTGCAAGCGCCCACTCCATTTCCTTTCACCAATAAACCTCTGCACAGTCAAAAATAGTTAAAGCACATGCATAATAATTCTGCAAGATTACTCAAAAGTACAAAAAGGTGTTTTCTTCCATATTTTCCTTCAAACGTAGCTTAGTCACATGAATTTTACTTTTCCAAGATTCAATGGCATCCATTTCCGTAGCTTTCATCTCTTTTCTTACACCAGTAGGGTTAGTCGGTAAAACTAGGTTTTGCTAAGGTTTGCATTTCCTTTAAGCTTTTAGCTTCTTTCTGCAACTAGACTAGCCTCTTTTGAGTTAGCTTTCATCCATCACAGTTAAAAGGTTCTTCTAAGAGCTCATAGAATTTGGCTTAAGCTCCTAGTGAACTTGTCCCAGATGATCAAGTGACAGCCTGCGGCAAGAGCTAATTCTTGTGCATATAGCACCGTCGCTTCCAAGTTTGTTACGAACAACTGGGTTGATAAAAGTAAAGAAGGGAGTCCCAGGAGTTGCAACATCATTTCTGAAATACTGGAGCCCACCATCTTTTTTGCGCCGTTTCCTGGGAAGCGTCAGAGTGTTTGTGATTGCTTCTTTTCTTCTATCTTCTATTACAACCTTCTACTAAGTAGTTTATTTCAGCAAGAGTAGAGTAGTTGTTTCATTTCCATTCTACAATTTCATTTCCGCAAAAGTAGATTAGACATTTTCTACTTTCCTAGATTAGCATTTCAATTTTGCAAGCGTATATTAGCATTTCAATTCTGCAATTCCAATTCTGCAAGCGTAGATTAGCATTTCAATTCTGCAAGCATAGATTAGTCATTTCCTGCTTTCGTTTCAATTCTACAATTTTCATTCCAACAAGGTTTACTTTAGTTAGTTGAAATTTGTTGTTCAATCACTTTTAGTTTTGCAAGTACAAGCAGAGAAAAACACAAAAATCAACCAAAAATATTTCATTTCATGTCTCATAGGAATAGAGACAATTCAGGAAAATTCTTACCCAACACCCCCACCACATCACTGAGTCACCCTTCTCTCTTCTTCGGTGGCAGTGATACAGAAGAACCTATAGGTGAACCTCCAGAGATATACAAAGATCCTATAACAGAAGAAGAGCAAGAAAACATTCCTCTCGAGACCATGGATGAACATAGAAATGGTATAGGAGATGAGGGGAGAATAGAAGGTGCCTTTCCCATCCGAGAGACCAATGGGGACACAAAAATGAAAAATATAAGTCCCTCAGCCTTACCTCACTTCCACAGGTTGACCACTGAAGACCCTGACACCTTTTGTCAAACTTATGACTATGCAGAAGATGAGAAAAAGTTGAAACTCTTTCCCTCTACCCTCAAGGATGCAGCACTACGCTGGTTCATGGGGTTACCCAGAAACAATATCACAACTTTGGCTCAGATGCAGTAAGCCTTTAACAACAAATATCAGGATTATTGTAGGTCAAAGGAAACGAAGGGAGAAGTATTTTATATGACCATGGGAAGTGATGAATCTTTAGAAGATTACGAAGAAAGGTTCCAACTTAGTTATAAAAGGGCCAGGTGCACACTTGACCCCGAATCTTTGAAGCTGGTTCTACTCTGAGGAGTCCCTGAAGATCTTATAGATACACTCCATTTGCTAGCTGGAGGAGACATCTACCAAATACCTTATGATGAAATAAATACTATGTTTCGAAACCATTCTAGGGTAGCCCTGAAAAGAGGTAGGGGGGATAAACTTTTAGCTAGTGCCACCTTCTCCAAACATGAGTTTACAAATCATATGGAAGACCTTAAAAGTGAGATGAGACAGACCATTGCCATGTAGCTGGATACTTTTCTAATCCAAAAGAAGAAAGAAGAAGCTGAAAGGGCTTTGGCCATCTTTTGTCCGAGATGCACAAGGAAGCATCTTAGGAACGAGTGTCCATTGCACTCTATAGAGGTATGTTTTGTTTGTGAGGAAGACCACCCTACAAACCAGTGCCCAACCTTACCTGGACTTAAAGCTATGTACCAAGGGGCTGAGGGAGCCACTGAATCACACTACTTCCTAAACCAAAGGAGGCCATATGGATCCAGACCTTACCAGCAAGGGATGCAAGGGACATCCCAAGCTTATTACAACCCCAACCAATACACTCACATAACTTCATGGGGTCCCCCTGCTCATCATTCTTGGTCCACACCCCCTCCTTGGTCATATCCATCTCAATACCATACTAAACGTGCTGCTCATTCGTTTCATTCTCATGTTCAGCCACAACCTCAGTGGAATGCTTTGCAACAGGGGTGGAGGATCCAGTACAACTCTCCTCCCGCCATTTTGCCTCCACCACCTGCTCAACCACAACCATTACCTCCTGCTCCTCTAAGACAACCCTAGATGCCTGCTCAACCGAACCCAAACTGCAATAACAAACAAGCCCAGTAGGTATATACTAGAGAGACAACATGCCCTACCTATGTTGTGGAGATTCAGGAGATCAACCTACAATATGGGAAGGTCCTCCCAGATAGCCAACCTCCTCCTAAGGAGGATGAGGAAGAGAAACAAGAAAGTGAACCCAAAGCCATTCCACCCTTTCCTAAGAGACTAACTAGAACCACGCAACGAAACCCAGAAGAGACTGAACTTCTAGGAGAACTTAAACAGTTGTGTGTAAAAGTACCACTTCTCTAGGCCATCAAAGATATACCAATCTACAACAAG
The DNA here is from genome assembly GCA_000404065.3 of Pinus taeda. Taxonomy (NCBI): domain Eukaryota; kingdom Viridiplantae; phylum Streptophyta; class Pinopsida; order Pinales; family Pinaceae; genus Pinus; species Pinus taeda. Next base: position 17,434 of record APFE031116094.1, read on the forward strand.
TTGATCAAGGAGAAGTGTTTCAGGCACCCAGGCAGGCACAAGAGAGATGCCCCAACTATCAATGTCATAAGACAATTGTCCGACCTGATGTTGGGACAAGTAATCTGTCCAAAATATCTGGACCCTGGGAACCCTGTAGTTGATGTCCACATCAATGGCACCATAATCCCCCACACCTTGATTGATATTGGGGCTGCGATTAATGTGATGACCAGGGACACTATGCTCAAAGTCAACCTTCAGAGTTCCCTAAGAAAGACCTCGACAATACTGCAGTTAGTAGACCACTCCACCATGAGCCTCGAGGGGATTATGGAAGATGTCATGGTCTCTGTTGATTCTTTGGAGTACTTGATGGACTTCTTGGTCTTTCAGCCAAAGGAAAAACTCACTGGATGCCCCCTCATTTTGCGAAGGCCTTGGCTAGCTACTGCAGATGCTTACATCAGTTGTCGAGCTGGGAGCATGACCATCACGAATGGACCTATTTCCAAATAGTTAGTCCTATATCCTCCTACCCAACCTCTACTCGAACATGACTTACCTCTCTTGTTGGAGGAGGAAGATGAGGATGAAGTCTACTCTGCACTAGTGTGCACAGTGGAAGCCACCAGGGGAGGTCCTCAAACCGAGAATAACCTTATTGAAAATTTAATTCAAAATCCACCTCCCAGTGTACTGCCATTAGAGGATTTGGTAGAAGACACCCAAGCCAGTGCTTTAGTGGATCTCTATGTGGCTGATCCGACCTCTTCCCGAGTCAAGAATGTGGAATTTGGCCCTGAAAGAACCTTGAAGATCAACTTGTCCCTATCCCCCTCTCAGGAAAACGAGCTATGTAGCTTATTGAACCACCATTTGGATGCTTTTGCTTGGAGCTATAAGGAAATGAAAGGAGTCCACCCTACAGTCTGTACCCATCACATTTACATTAAAGAGGAATGTATACGAGACAGGCAACCTCACGGGAGGATGAATCTAGCCCTTAAGGACATTGTCAAAGAAGAAATGCAAAATTTGTTGCATGTAGGATTCATCTACCCCATATCTGATAGCGAGTGGGTTTCTCCTCTGGTGCTTATGCCCAGAAAAATGCGAAGTGGAGAATCTACGTAGATTATAGACAACTTAACAAAGCTACTAAGAAGGACCATTTCCCTTTGTCTTTCATAGATCGTGTTAGATGGCCTAGTAGGGAAGAAGTTCTTGTCCTTCCTAGATGGGTTTAGCGAGTATAATTAGATCCAAATCAGCCCAGAAGACCAAGATAAGACCACTTTCACTTGTCCATGGGGTACCTTTGCCTACTGGATCCTTCCCTTTGGATTATGTAATGCTCCTGCTACTTTCTAGAGAGCAGTATTGAGCATATTTGCTGAGCTAGTTCATGATTCGGTGGAAATCTATATGGATGAATTTAATCCTTATGGCTCCAACTTCTAAGAAGCATTGACTAACCTGGGAAAAGTTTTAACCAAGTGTATTGAGATGAACTTGTCCCTCAGTCCTGAGAAATGTGAATTCCTGATGACTGAAGGGACCGTGCTAGGTCACACAATTTCTCAGCAAGGATTACAGGTGGATCCCAACGAGAGTGCTATCATCCAAAGGGTTCCACCTCCTCAAAAGGTAGCAGATGTTTGGATTTTCCTAGGCTTAGCAGGGTATTATAGACGATTCATTAAAGATTTTAGTAAGCTAGCCTCTCCATTGTTTGGTATTTTGGGGAAGGATGTTGAATTTATATGGACTGACAACTATCAAGAGGCTCTAAATGTGTTGAAAGATAAGCTGGTAACTGCCCCAATCTTGAGAGGTCCAAACTGGACCCTATCTTTCCACATTCACACAGATGCCTTGAACAAAGCCATAGTAGCAGCCTTAGGACAAGTTGAAGAGAAGCTACCATATGCTATAAATTTTGTCAGTAAAAACCTGTCCAAGGTGGAGTTAAACTATACTGTAACCGAGAAAGATCTCCTAGCTATAGTCCATTCCCTAAACAAGTTCAGGCACTACATCACTAGTTATCAAACATTCGTACACATTGATCATGCTGCAATTAGGTACTTGATGAATAAACCTGATGTAAATGCTCATATCATTAGATGGTTACTTTTATTGCAGCAATTTGATTTGACCATTGTTGATAATCCAGGAAAGGAAAATGTTGTTGCTAATTTTCTGTCTAGACTAGATTTCCCTGCAGGTGAAGAAGGGATGGTGGACGATCAAATGTCGAATGAACACCTGTTTTCTATTTCAGTACTCTCTCCATGGTTTGCTGATATAGAAAATTACTTGGTTTCAGCACAGTTCCCACCACACCTATCCTCAAAGGAGAAGAGCAAGATTGTGAGGAAAAGTGCCCCATTCACTTGGATTGGGGACAACCTATTCAAACTTGGTCCAGATCAAATTTTGAGGTGTTTTGTTAGGGAGGAAGAAGTTTTTGACATCCTCCTAACCTATCATAATGGGCCTTGTGGAGGCCACTTTGCAGCAAAAACGAACGCTGTCAAAGTTCTATAGGCAGGCTACTATTGGCCCACTCTTCATCAAGATGTCAAGAGATACATCAGCCAATGTGACTAATGTCAAAGGATGGGGAAACCGACTCCAAGTGATGAAATGCCCCTCCAACCTCAAGTGAATTTCAAGCCATTTGAGAAGTGGGGCATGGACTTTGTGGGTCCTATGAACGCTCCTTCAAAACATAAGTCTTAAATCATTGTGTGCATCGACTACCTGACAAAGTGGGCAGAAACAAAGGCAATCAAGGCAACAACAAAAGAAAAAGTGGTTGAGTTTTTTAGGGAAAATATCTTCTACAAGTTTGGCTACCCAAGAGAATTAGTCACAGATCAAGGAAGTCAGTTTACCTCTAACTTGATTGAAGATTTGCTCGCTCATCACAAGATTAAGCACAAAACTTCCACCCCTTATCATCCACAAGAAAATGGATAGGTGGAAGTCACTAATAGATCTTTGGAAGAGATTTTGACTAAAGTGGTGAGCAGAAGTAGAAAAGATTGGGCAGATCGCTTGGTTGAGGTCACCTGGGCCTACAACACTACTTGGAAAACTACCACAGGTTTCACACCTTATGAGTTGGTCTACGAGAGCAAGGCTTTGCTATCCATAGAATTCGAATATAACACATTGAGATTGGTAGCTCAGCTAGACTTAGATCTCAGCCATACACAACAAGAAAGATTACTACAGCTGAATGGATTAGATGAACATATAATGCAAGCCCTTCTCCATTCAGATGTGGTCCAACTGCAAAGAAAGAGATGGCATGACCGACACCTTAAAGAAAAGAAATTTCAGCCAAGAGATTGGGCAGTGTTATATGATTCAAGATACAAGGATTTCAAAGGAAAGCTGAGGACAAGATGGCTAGTACCATATACAATGGAGAAATGTAATGACAATGGTTCAGTCTTTATCAGGACCATTGATGAAGAAGCCATCCCCATGCTCGTCAATGGGCATCGATTGAAAATCTATAGGAAGCCCCTTTCTAAGCAGGAGTTGATTGAAACTCCGGATAAATCAATGTTGGTAGTGGAGCAGGCCCCTGTCTCCACTCCACCCACACCTTGAGCATAAAAAATTAAAAAAAAAACAGAAAAAGAATAAAATATCCTTGGGTGAAAACCTCTTGGAGGTACCTAGGGCAAACAATGAGGGTGACTGCACAAAACAAGGACAGAGGTCAGTACCAGGCTACAAGTATCCCTCAGAAGCCACTCCTCCATGACCACTACCCTTTCCTAAGATTTGATCTCATTCGAGTTAAGAACCTACAGATGAGCAAAAATTGATCTCATAAGAAAATACGAAGTTTGGGAATCTACCTATGAGGCCTGTAAACCTCCTTGTTTCCATCCATCACCATATGTCACCCTTTTTCCATCTCCATACACTTCCATTACACTCATTTTTTTTTTTTATGTTCCTGCACAGTCACACACAGAAATCCTATTTTCTTTATATTGCCAGCAAAAACCTTTTAATGAAAAATCAAGCAACAGTTTCTTACTCACCATACCTGTCAACCTCCACCTCGACTCCTCATCAACCTCCACCTTCGTCAGCATTATAGCCCTGCTCATTCTAGCTTGCATTCTAGGATGAGAAGCAACTACAGGACATCCTACAAGAATCCTGTAGCAGCTGATCCCTCTGGAAGACATACTTAAGAGACAGGGACAACAAAGTATGGTAGGAGAGACATGCATGGAGCTATTCTTGAATGTAATAATATCAGCAACAACCGAGGCCAAGCATGCAATGTGCATGCAGCAACAATAAACAAAGGAATGGGTTCCAAAACCTAAAATCTGCATAACGCGGTTGTAACCACGCAGGTAAGTGCCTAAACTCATTCATCAATTGCATAAATCATATTTTAAAAGCTACATGCCTATGGGAATGGTTTGGATTGAGTGGAAATGGTGGCCAGTCAACTGGCCACCCTCGGCCAGTTACATATCCTCGTGGGATCCAAACGAGCCCCGTTATATTCAAAATTACCGATTAGATGTGCAGCGAGCACGTGTGGAGTGTCCATTCAGGGAGAAATCATAGGGACTGGTAGTGGTGGCGGTGGATAATGGTAGAGAGGAGGTGATTGCGGTCAGAAACACGCAGAAACATTATGGTTGTGACGTCAGATCAACGGTCCAGTCTGGCCACCTCATCCCCTCACCACGAATCACACCGAAGTTAAAAGACGCCTAGGTGAAACATGCACGACCTTCTGTTCATTCTACACTCATGACATCCTCTACTGGAGTACACATCCACTGCTTCCAAAAATAGTTAACCAGTCATCCTCCACTAGTTTTTCTGCCTATTTTCAAAAATATCCTGCCTATCGAGTTCTACCGGAAGCACAATTCTATTCTACAGGAGCCGGGAGACTTCTAGAGGAAGGGTTCTACAGGAAACGCAGAACAGCTCTGTGGAGAAGGAAACCCCAGAATTTTCATTGAATTTGAGGCTCCAAATGAGGTAGGCTCAAACAAAACTTCTCTGTGCATAATTTGTTTGTACAAGGTGGTGAATTGGATGGCATCAGTTTTAAAAACGAGAGTAAAAATCTGCCTGTGCATTGAGAAAAAAACGTGAAAGTTTGCTTGTATATTTTGCCTCTGCATCAAAAATCTCCTCCATGTTTTCTTTTTAAATTCTCCTGAAAGAAGATATATGCAGTAATAGAGGCTAGCCTCTGTGTCTATGAAAAAGAAACTGAATTTACATATCTATCTATGTGCTGAGAAGAAAATCTGTGTCCTTGTGCTCTATTCTATAAAATCAAAATTCTTCTTTTCATAAATAGACAGTCAAATTCTGGGTGAAAGCAATCTTAAAACAAGGAAATTACTGCTAGTTGATATTGAACACATGAGAAATTCCTTCTTGGGTTTAGAAGAAACCGAATTCAGCTATCCCCTGTTTCAGTGATTGACTGTTGTTTTCCTGAGCGTTTTCTTTCTTGGTTGAAACATAGAAGAGCACTCAACACCATGCCAGGAGGATTCATAAGGAAAGAACCCTCGGACTCTAGAAAGCTGCACGAACACCCTGAGGTGGTGGACCTTTTCACCCGAGAAAATTGGATATCCTTCTTTGACAAAATTCAGGGTCATGATGAGGAAACAACTGAAGAGTTTTTAATGTCCTTGAGACCACATTCAAAGACACATGCCACAGTTAGTTTTAGGGGTTTGACCCTAGAACTTACCGCTGAACTCATCAGTGGAGTTATTGGTCTACCATTTGGGCTCCCTTGGAACAAAGAGGAGAGGTCATTGAGCCATGTTCCTAAGAAAACATTCTTTCTACCCGAGGAGCATCCTGTAGAAGACAAAAACAGGGTTAGAAGAACCAGCTTGTCTCCTCTCTGGAGTGAAGTTAGTTTTCAAATTATGAAGTATATCATATGTGAAGGGAGTTTTAGCATCATCTATGGATATCATTTCAGGTTGTTGTGTGAACTAAGGCATGGGATTGACTTGCCTCCAGCCAAGAAACTGAGCATCCCCTATTTCCTTCTTCAGTCACTAATTAAATGTGGTACAAAGTTAAATGAAGGGATCCCAGATTAGTTGGCCTATCATGGGCTCATCAAACTATTGGTGGAAGATGCTTTGCACACCTACACTGTCCCCATATCCTGGGAAATCTTCAGAAACATGTCTAGGGATGATAACATTAGAACTTTGGCTGAAAACATCACCCCATCCAGCAGTGAGGAGGGGGTGCACACTGAAGAAATTGAGAAAAACAATGATGAGGAAACATGGGACATTCAAGAAATGGGAAAAACAGAGGAAGCATAGGGAGAATAGAAAGAAATTGGCAAAACTGTTGAGCATAGAACAGAGGAAGAAACAACAGCAAAAATAGCAAGTGAAAAGAGGATGTTGAGTAGGAAAGAAAAGACCGAGAAAGCCCAAATGAAGGCTGCCATAGCCAAAGCAAGCACCCAGAAAGAAGAGGGAAATACACACCCTGAGATATCAGCAACACAGATAGAAACAGTGGACACAGAGATTTCTACAAAAAGTAAGGAAAAAGAACAACAAGAGGAGAAATCACCTGAGATGTTGGAAAGGGAGGCAGTAGTTGTGCTTGTTGCCTTAAGCACACCTACAAAACAAAGAGGAAAGAGAAAGAGGCAAACCTCCATGTACTTTAAAGCTAGGAGAAGCACAAGGATCAAAGTGGGCAAGCCCTAGCCACAATCAAAGGAACCAATTGTTATTGAGAACACAACCACTAAACCAAAAGAAGAGTCTCCTTCAAAGATATCTATCACTTATGGAAGAGGAAGCCCAAAATCCTCCACCTGGAGAGAGAGAATTAGGATGGTGGACTCAAAGGCAGCTCTACAGGAAGCTGAGACATCTCTACAAGAAACTCTAGCTAAGTTAAAAGAGACTGAGAAAGTGGAGGAGAAGGTAGCCAAACAATCACAGGGAGAGGAAAAGACTGAGGAGATACTGGAACCAAGCCCTCAGCCTAGGTTGGGCTCATATTACAACCTGTTAGAAAGTGGGAAGATCATCCCACAAAAGTTTTCGATACCACTATTCTTTGCATTGGAACAATAATGGGTTAGGACTCACAGTTGGATGAGGATTGCCAAATCCAAGGGTGTGGCAGACATAGGCCACCTAGAAGAACAACTCAAAGAATCAAGAAAAGAGTTGGCCATGGTGAGGCATGTGGAAATCAGTTAAAGGGCCAAATTACAGGAGGAGAATCAGCTACTCAAATAGCAGTTACAGTTACAGGGAGATGATACAGAAGATAGGCCATCCATTTTGGGACAATAGCAGCAGGAAGAAGGACCTCCAATAGAAAAGGAAACAACTAAGGAACGACAAAGAGAGGCAAAGTTGCATGCTGATGTGGAGATGCTGACAAAGTTACTACAGGAGAAGGAGTCACAGGTAGCCAAAGAAATACAGTTTTTAAAACAACAGGTGCAAGAGAAAGATGAACAACTAGCCTGCATGGCCAGCTGGGCAACAGAAGCCTTATAATGTAGGCAACCTACTAAGTCATATGCCTTATATCTTAAAGATCAATGGTTGCAATTTAAAATTAACACCTTCGCCCAATGGGGCACCATTCCCCTTCAGAATTACCATTAGTTTATGGATTTTTGTGACAGTAGCTCAGCAAAAGATAAGGCCAAGTTAGCAAAATTCTATTTACACAACTTGGCACTTCCAAACATGAATCTATGGGACCCCAATGCTACATTGGGAGTTGTGTAACTCATGGCCATGGCCTCTTGGTTAAACCATGAGGAAAAGAGGGCAGCAGAGATTCAGAAAGTTATGGATAGAGAACTAAGTGAGCCACTCATGATCAGGGCAAAACCAGAATACCCTCAACTTTAATATATGCCCATCAGCACCTAGCCAACAACCCTCAGGTTCTCCTAGACTACATTGAAAGACAAGCTTAGGCCATTTCTCACTTTAAGGACATGGAAAGACTGTTGGGGGATAACTGCATTCATGCTTGCACAAGGAGATGGAACACATAGTCCCATAGTCTAAAAATAAGAGAATACCACTCCCCAACAAGGATGAGGGAGGCCTTTGCAAGAGTACCACTCTATAAATAGTCAATGCAAAATCTGCAAGCCAACTGGATCGGCCTAAAGTTCAGTCATCCATTGGTTTTAGGACTGCTGGAAGGGGTTAAAGAAGAAGAATAACATAGGCAATGGGAGGAAGTAGAGAGAAAAGCAGGGTTTCATGACCGAGAAGAGGGCATCAGCTCAGAAGCCTGAGATGTTAGAGAGGCAGTCAAAGCAATCAAAGATGATGAGATGGATTAGTTTCTCAGAGGATGAGAAACACATTTAGCAGGCGATGATGATGAACCCGAAAAATGGGTAACTTATTAGGCTCATTTTTCCTATTATTCTCGATTAATCCACCATTCTTGATAGTTTCATGCATGCTTTTGAATATATTTATGTTAATTGAATGAATGAGAATAGTCACTTGACCAGTATAATACGTGCTTATTGTAGATTTTTGGACATCTTTTGGACCAAGGTCAAGCATTTATGAGCCAGTTGACAACCAAATACGAGGGAACAAGGCTGAGGATTAGTAGGAAGGGTGTCTCCTGCACTAAATGGCCCCTTCCTCGAGTTCTCCACCATCAGCTCGGAGTTCAACAGCCCACCAAGTGGTTGATTACTTGCAGTTTTTAGTAGCCAAGCCCCTCAAGTTAAGGAGGGCTATTGGAGGTCCTCATAGTGCGTAAGTAGGAAGGCTTCAAGCCTTGGTAGTTTAGCTATTGAACAATTGTTTTTCAAACTTTAGTGCTGCTCTGCCTTTCAGCTCATTTTCGAGCTCTTGTTGTAAACATTTTGTGACATGGTTATTTTTTGAGTAATGGAGATAAATTTCATTTTGCACCAGCTCTGAGCTTTTCTTAGGAGGCTATAGCTCTTGGGGTTAGGCCCAACACAAGTGCTAGTACCTCCTTTGTGTACTTTTATGTGTTTTCCTTGCATTCATAGAATAATTTATGCTATTTAGGTTAAGATCTTGCTTTGTTACTTAGGTTGTTTTGATTATTAAAATAGCCTTTCATGCTTAAGGTTGATTTGATAGTTTTGATAACAGAAAAGATCTACAAAAATTCCATCAAGAAACCCTTGATCTCACCTCTCCCTCCTTGGGACCATGAGTTGAGACCAAGGCATACTTGCTACCACAAAAACATTGTTTTTGCCTTTCAATGCAATTGCTAGTGTTAGATTTTTAGTTGTAAAAGTTGATACCAGTTGTATTTGCATATTTATAAATATTCTTGCTTAGGTTTCCATAGTTATCTTGCATGATTTCTTGTTTATAACCTTATGTTCATCATGTTTCTGGTTGTTAGATCAGATTAGGTCAAAATAGATAGATCTCTGGTTTTTCTAGTCTCTCTTTGATCAGTTTTGAGAAATATTGTGCAGAGCACCTATGACACATCCCTGCCTATTCTTCCCCCATCATACAACTTTCTCCAACCCCTAATCCAATATTCCTTCCCTTCATTTGCCACACTTTTCCAATTTTCCCTAATTTCTACATTCTTGTGCAGCATTGCTCCCTCCATCCTTGAACAAATACAACCACCTTCATCACTCCTTAGCTTCATTCACCAGGTCTTAGGCCCCTTCACATCCTCATCCATCCTCCATTTTCACTTTCCCACCACTTTTCCACCATCAACCCTCTAAAATCCTCTTTCAGCTCTTCCTGTAGAACATCCTATAGAACCCCTACAGACTTCCTGTAGAAGCTCACCTGAGCAGTTTTTCGAGATCTGATCACTGTGAAACTCTTTGGAAGGGTGATAGGGACCCCTTAGGCCCTCCTCTCACCTCCCCAACCTCCTGCAAGCACCCACTCCATTTCCTTTCGCCAATCAATCTCTGCACAATAAAAAATAGTTAAAGCACATGCACAATAATTCTGCAAGATTACTCAAAAATACAAAAAGATGTTTTCTTCCATATTTTCCTTTAGAAGTAGCCTAGTCACATGGATTTTACCTTTCCAAGAGTCAATGGCATCCATTTCTGTAGCTTTCATCTCTTTTCTTACACCAGTAGGGTTAGTCGGTAAAACTAGGGTTTGCTAGGGTTTGCATTTCCTTTCATCTTTTAGCTTCTTTCTGCAAGTAGACTAGCCTCTTTTGAGTTGGCTTTCATCCATCACAGTTAAAAGCTTCTTCTAAGAGCTCATAGAAGTTGGCTTAAGCTCCTAGTGAACTTGTGCCAGTTGATCAAGTGACAGCCTACAGAAAGAGCTAGTACTTGTGCATATAGCATCGTTGCTTCCAAGTTTGTTATGAACAACCGCATTGATAAAAGTAAAGAAGGGAGTCCCAGGAGTTGCAGCATCATTGCTGCAATATTGGAGCCCACCATATTTTTGGCGCCATTGCTGGGGAAGTGTCAAAGTATTTGTGATTGTTGCTTTTCTTCTATCTTCTACTACAACCTTCTACTAAGTAGTTTATTTCATCAAGAGTACAATAGTTGTTTCATTTCCATTCTACAATTTCATTTCTGCAAAAGTAGATTAGACATTTCCTGCTTTCCTAGATTAGCATTTCAATTCTACAAGCGTAGATTACCATTTCAATTATGCAAGGGTATATTAGTCATTTCCTACTTTCATTTCAATTCTAAAATTTTCATTCCAACAAGGTTTACTTTAGTTAGTTGCAATTTGTTGTTCAATGACATTCAGTTTTGCAGGTACAAGTAGAGAAAAACACAAAAATCAACCAAACATATTTCATTTCATGCCTCGTAGAAACAGAGACAATTCAAGAAAATTCTTACCCAACACCCCCACCACAACACTGAGTCACCCTTATCTCTTCTTCGGTGGCAGTGATCCAGAAGAACCTATAGGTGACCCTCCAGAGATATACGAAGATCCTATAATAGAAGAAGAGCAAGAAAACATTCCTCCTGAGACCATGGCTGAACACAGAAATGGTATAGGAGAAGAGGGGAGAATAGAAGGTGCTTTTCCCATCCGAGAGACCAATGGGGACACAAAAATGAAAAACATAAGTCCCTCAGCCTTACCTCACTTCCATGGATTGACCACTAAAGACCCTGATACCTTCTTTCTTGAGTTTGCTATCCTTTGTCAAATTTATGACTATGTAGAAGACAAGCAAAAGTTGAAACTCTTTCCCCCTACCCTCTAGGATGCAACACTATGCTAGTTCATGGGGTTACCTGGAAACAGTATCACAACTTGGGCTCAGATGCAGCAAGCCTTTAACAACAAATACCGAGATTACTGTAGGTCAAAGGAAACGAAGGGAGAAATCTTTCAGATGACCATGGGAAGTGATGAATCTTTAGAATATTATGAAGAAAGGTTCCAACTTAGTAATAAAAGGGCCAGCTACACACTTGACCCCGAATATCTGAAGTTGGTTCTGCTCCGAGGAGTCCCTAAAGATCTTCTAGATACACTCCATTTGCTAGCTGGAAGAGACATCTACCAACTACCTTATGATGACATAAAGACTGTGTTTAGAAACCATTCTAGGGCAGCCCAGAAAGGAGGTAGGGGGAATAAACTTCTAGCTAGTGCCACCTTCTCCAAACATGAGTTTACAAATCAGATGGAAGACCTTAAAATTGAGATGAGACAGACCATTGCCATGCAGATGGATACTTTTTGAATCCAACAGAAGAAAGAGGAAGTTGAAAGGGCTTTGGCCATCTTTTGTCCCAGATGCACAAGGAAGCATCCTAGGAACGAGTGTCCATTGCACTCCGTAGAGGTATGTTTCATTTGTGAGGAAGACCACCCTACAAACCAGTGCCCAACCTTACCCGGACTGAAAGCTATGTACCAAGGGGCTAAGGGAGCCACTGAACCACTCTACTTCCTAAACCAAAGGAGGCCATATGGATCCAAACCTTACTAGCAGGGGATGCAAGGGACATCCCAGGCTTATTATAACCCCAACCAATCCACTCACATACCTTCATGGGGTCCCCTTGCTCATCCTTCCCAGTCCGCACCCTCTCCTTGGTCATATCCATCTCAACACCATATTGAACCTGCTGCTCATTCATTTCATTCTCATGTTCAGCCACAACCTGAGTGGAATGCTCCGCAATAGGGGTGAAGGCCCCAATACACAACTCTCCTCCCACCATTTTTCCTCCACCACCTCCTCAACCACAACCATTACCTCCTGCTCCTCTAAGACAACCCCAGATGCCTGCTCAACCGAACCCAAACCCCAATAACGGACATGCCCAGCAGGTATATACTAGAGAGACATCATACCCTACCTATGCTGTGGAGATTTAGGAGATCAACCAATGATCTAGGAAGGTCCTCCCAGATAGCCAACCTCCTCCTAAGAAGGATGAGGAAGAGAAACAAGAAAGTGAACCCAAAGTCATTCCACCATTTCCTAAGAGACTAACTGGCACCACGCAACCAAACCCAAAAGAGACTGAACTTTTGGGAGAACTTAAACAGTTGTGTGTAAAAATAGCACTTCTCCAAGCCATCAAATATGTATCAATCTACAAAAAATTGATCAAGGAGAAGTGTTTTAGGCACCGAGGTAGGCGCAAGAGAGATGCCCCAACTATCAATGTCATAGGACAATTGTCTGACCTGATGTTGGGACAAGTAATCTGTCCAAAATATCTGGACCCTGGGAGTCCTGTAGTTGATGTCCACATCAATGGCACCATAATCCCCCACACCTTGATTGATCTTGGGGCTACATTAATGTGATGACCAGGGACACTATGCTCAAACTCAACCTTTAGAGTTCCCTAAGAAAGACCTCAACAGTACTGCAGTTAGCAAACCACTCCACTGTGACCCCCGAGGGGATTGTGGAAGATGTCATGGTCTTCGTTGATTCTTGGGAGTACCCAACCTTGGTCCTTCAGCCAAAGGCAAAGCTCACTAGATACCCCCTCATTTTCGGAAGGCCTTGGTTAGCTACTGCAGATGCTTACATCAGTTGTCGAGCTAGGAGCATGACCATCAAGAATGGACCTATGTCCAAACAGCTAGTCCTATATCCTCCTCCCCAACCTCTACTCAAACATGACTTACCTCTCTGGTTGGAGGAGGAAGATGAGGATGAAGTCTACTCTGCACTAGTGTGCATAGTGGAAGCCACTAGGGGAGGTCCTCAAACCGAGGATGACCTTATTGAAAATTTAATTCAATATCCACCTCCCAGTGTCCTACCATTAGAGGAGTTGGTAGAAGACACCCAAGCCAGTGCTTTAGTGGATCTCTGTGTGGTTGATCTGACCTCTTCCCGAGTTACGAATGTGGAATTTGGCCCTGAAGGAACCTTGAAGATCAACTTGTCCCTATCCCCCTCTCAAGAGAAGGAGCTATGTAACTTATTGAACCGCCATTTGGATGCTTTTGCTTGGAGCTATAAGGAAATGAAAGGATTCCACCCTACAATCTGTACCCATCACATTTACATTAAAGAGGATTGTAAACCAGTCATGTAGCCTCAGAGGAGGATGAATCTAGCCCTTAAGGACATTGTCAAAGAAGAACTACAAAAGTTGTTGGATGCAGGATTCATCTACCCCATCTCTGACAGCGAGTGGGTTTCTCCTCTAGTGCTTGTGCCCAAGAAAAACGAGAAGTGGATAATTTGTGGAGATTATCGAGAACTTAACAAAGCTACCAAGAAGGACCATTTCCCTTTGCCTTTCATAGATCAAGCGTTAGATGGCCTAGGAAGGAAGAGGTTCTTTTCCTTCCTAGATGGGTTTAGCAACTATAATTAGATCCAGATCAGCCCGGAAGACCAAGATAAGACCACTTTCACTTGTCCATGGGGTACCTTTGCCTACCGGGTCCTTCGCTTTGGATTATGCAACACTCCCGCCACTTTCCAGAGAGAAATACTGAGCATATTTGCTGAGCTGGTTCATGATTCGGTGGAAATCTATATGGATAACTTTACTCCTTATGGGTCCAACTTCCAAGAAGCATTGACTAACCTGGGAAAAGTTTCAAACAAGTGTATTGAGATGAACCTGTCCCTCAGTCCTGAGAAATGTGAATTCCTGATGACTGAAGAGACTGTGCTAGGTCACACAATTTCTCAGCAAGGATTACAAGTGGATCCCAACAATATTGCTATAATCCAAAGGGTTCCACCTCCTCAAAAGGTAAGAGATGTTTGGAGTTTCCTAGGCTTAGCAGGATATTATATATTATTCATTAAAGATTTCAGTAAGCTAACCTCTCCATTGTTTGGTCTTTTGGGGAAAGATGTTGAATCCATATGGACTAACAACTGTCAAGAGGCTCTGGATGTGTTGAAAGATAAGCTGGTAACTGCCCCAATCTTGAGAGATCTAAACTGGGCCATACCTTTCCACATTCACACAGATGCCTTGAACAAAGCAATAGGAGCACCGTATGCTATATATTTTGTCGGTAAAAACCTGTCCAAGGCGGAGTTAAACTATATTGTAACCGAGAAAGAGCTCCTAGCTGTAGTCCATTCCCTAAACAAGTTCAGGCACTACATCATTAGTTATCAGACATTCATGCACATTGATCATGTTGCAATTAGGTACTTGATGAATAAACCTGATGTAAATGCTCGTACCATTAGATGGTTACTTTTATTGCAGTAATTTGATTTGACCATTGTTGATAAGCTAGGAAAGGAAAATGTTGTTGTTGATTTTCTATCTAGACTAGATTTGCCTATAGGTGAAGAAGGGATGGTGGACGATCAAATGTCAGATGAACACCTGTTTTCTATTTCAATACTCTCTCCATGGTTTGCTGATATAGCAAATTACTTGGTTTCAGCTCGGTTCCTGCCGCACCTATCCTCAAAGGAGAAGAGCAAGATCATGAAGAAAAGCGCCCCATTCACTTGGATTGGGGGCAACCTCTTCAAACTTGGTACAGATTAGATTTTGAGGCATTGTGTTAGTGAGGAGGAAGTTTTTGACATCCTCCTAACCTATCATGATGGGCCCTGTGGAGGCCACTTTGCAGCAAAAAGGACCACTTTCAAAATTCTACAAGTAGGCTACTATTGTCCCACTCTTCATCAAGATGTCAGGAGATACATCAGCCAATGTGACCGATGTCAAAGGATGGGGAAACCGACTCCAAGTGATGAAATGCCCCTCCAACATCAAGTGACTTTCGAGCCATTTGAGAAGTGGGGCATGGAATTTGTGGGTCCTATCAACCCTCCTTAAAAATAGAAGTCTTACATCATTATGTGCATGGACTACCTGATAAAGTGGGCAGAAAAAAAGGCAATCAAGGCAGCAACAGAAGAAAAAGTGGCTGAGTTTTTGAGGGAAAATATCTTCTACAAGTTTGGCTACCCAAGAGAATTAGTCACAGATCAAGGAAGTCTGTTTACCTTAACCTAATTGAAGATCTACTTGCTCATCACAAGATTAAGCACAAAACTTCCACCCCTTATCATCCGCAAGCAAATGGATAGGTGGAACTCACTAATAGAGCTTTGGAAGAGATTTTTACTAAAGTGGTGAGCAGTAGTAGAAAAGATTGGACAGATTACTTGGCTAAGGCCACCTAGGCCTACAACACTACTTGGAAAACTACCACAGATTTCACACCTTATGAGCTGGTCTACGAGAAGAAGGCTTTGATGTCCATAGAATTTGAATATAACAAATTGAGATTGGTAGCTCAACTGGACCTAGATCTCAGCCATTCACAACATGAAAGATTACTACAACTAAATGGATTAGATGAACAGAGAATGTAGGATCTTCTCCACTCAGAGGTGGTCCAACTGCAAAGAAATATATGACATGATCGACACCTTAAAGAAAAGAAATTTCAGTCAGGAGATTGAGCACTGTTATATGATTGAAGACACAAGGATTTCAAAGGAAAGCCGAGGACAAGATGGCTGGAACCATATACATTGGAGAAATGTAACGACAATGGTTTAGTCCTTATTAGGACCATTGATGAAGAAGCCATCCCCATTCTCATCAATGGGCATCGATTGAAAATCTACAGGAAACCCCTTTCTAAGTAGGAGTTCATTGAAACTCTAGATAAATCAGTTTTGGTAGTGGAGCAGACCCCTGTCTCTAGTCCACCCACACCTTGAGCACAAAAAAAAAGATCCTTGGATGAAAACCTCTTGGAGGCAACCAGGGTAGACAATGAGGGTGAAAACCTCCTAGAGGCACCCCAGCTGTCTCAGATAAAAAAAAGAAGAAATAAAAAAAATAAAAAATAAAAAAAAAAACAAAAACAAAAAAGAACACAGAGAAAAAGAAAAATAAACCTGACTTATGTTGAATAAATTACAAGTTGCAGGAAGGACATTGTAGATTAGGAGGACCGCACAAAACAAGGGCAGAGGTCAACACCAGGCTGCAAGTATCCCTCACAACCCAATCCTCCATGACCACTACCCTTTCCTAAGATTTGATCTCATTTGAGCTAAGATTTCACCTTCTACGGGAAGTTTTGTGTCTTCTATAGGATGTTCTGTGTCTTCTACAAGAAGATCCTGTAGAACCTACAAACGAGCAAAAACTGATCGCAGAAGAAAATCTGAAGGCTGGGAATCTGCCTATGAGGTCTGTAAACCTCCTTGTTTCCATTCATCCTCATATGTCACCCTTTTTCCATCTCTGTACACCTCCATTGTACTCATTTCTTTTTTTATGTTCCTACATAGTCACACACAGAAATCATGTTTTCTTCATACTGCCAGCAAAAACCTTTTAATGAAAAATCAAGTAGTAGTTTCTTACTCACGAAACCTATCAACCTCCACTTAGACTCCTCATCAGCCAAGACCCTCGTCAGCAGTATAGCCTTGCTCATTCTAGCTTGCATTCCAAGAGGAAAAGCAGCTACAGGACATCCTATAGGAATCCTGTAGTAGCTAATCCCTCTTGAAGACATACTCGAGAGACAGGGACAACAAAGTATGGCAGAAGAGACATGCATGGAGCTCTTCTTGAACATAAGAATATTAGCAATAGCCGAGGCCAAGCATGCAGTGTGCATGCAGCAACAACAAACGAAGGAATGGGTTCCAAAACCTAAAATCTGCATAAAGCGGCCGTGACCACGCTGGTAAGTGCCTAAACTCATTCGTCAAATGCATAAATCATATTTTAAAAGCTACATGCCTATGGGAATGGCTCAGATTGAGTGGAACCGGTGGCTGGTCAACTAGCCACCCTTGGCCAATTACATATCCTCGTGCGATCCAAACGAGCCCTGTTACAATCACAATTTCCGATTAGATGTGCAGCCAGCATGTGTGGTTTGTCCATTCATGGAGGAATCGTCGGGACTGGTAGTGGTGGTAGCGGATAACGGCAGAGAAGAGGTGATGGCAGTTAGAAACACGCAGAAACATTATGGTTGTGATGTCGAATCAATGGTCCGGTTTGGCCACCTCATCCCCTCACCATGAATCATGCCACAATTAAAATATCCCCAGCTGAAACATGCACCACCTTCTGTTCATTCTGCACTCACGATGTCCTCTACTGGAGTACGCATCCACCGCTTCCAAAAACAGTTAATGAGTCGTCCTCCGCTAGTTTTTCTTCCTGTTTTCGAAAATCTCCTACCTATCGGGTTCTACTAGAAGCACAGTTCTATTCTACAAGAGCCGGGAGACTTCTATAGGAAGGGTTCTACAGTAAAGGCAAAGCAGCTTTGCAAAGAAGAAAACCCCAGAATTTTCATTGAATTTGAAGCTCCAAAAAAGGTAGGCTCAAACAAAACTTCTATATGCATCATTTGTTTGTACAAGGTGGTGAATTAGACAACATTAGTTTGAAAAACAAGAGTAAAAGTCTGCCTGTGCATTGAGAAAAAATGTGAATGTTTGCGTGTATATTTTGCCTCTTCATCGGAAATCTCCTCCATGTTTTCTTTTTAAATTCTCCAGTAAGGAAGATATATGCAGCAGTAGAGGCCAACCTATGTGTCTGTGAAAAGGAAATTGAATTTACAAATCTATCTATATGTTGAGAAGAGAATATGTGTCCTTGTTCTCTGTTCTGTAAAAACAAAATTCTTCTTTTCATAAACAGACAGTCGAATTTTGGGTGACAGCAGTTTTAAAACAAGGGAATTACTGCTAGTTGATATTGAACACACGAGAAATTCCTTCTTGGCTTCAGAAGAAATCGAATTCAGCTATCTCGTATTTCAGTGATTGACTGTTGTTTTCGTGAGCATTTTCTTTCTTGGTTGAAACATAAAAGAGCACTCAACACCATGCAAGCAGGATTCATAAGGAAAGAACCCTTGGACTCTAGCAAGTTGCACGAACACCCTGAGGTGGTGGACCTTTTCACCCGAGAAAATTGGATATCCTTCTTTGAAAAAATTCAGGGTTATGATGAGGAAATAACTGAAGAGTTTTTAATGTCCCTGAGACCACATTCAAAGACACATGTCACAGTTATTTTTAGGGGTTTGACCCTAGAACTTACCCCTGAACTCATCAGTGGAGTTACTGGTCTACCATTGGGGCTCCCTTGGAGCAAAGAGGAGAGGTCATTGGGCCAAGTTGCTAAGAAAACATTCTTTCTACCCGAGGAACATCCTGTAGAAGACAAAAACGGGTTAGAAGAACTAGCTTGCCTCGTCTCTAGAGTGAAGTTAGTTTTCAAATTATGAAGTATATCACATGTGAAGGGAGGTTTAACATCATCTATGGATATCATTTCAGGTTGTTGCATGAACTAAGGCATGGGATTGACTTTCCTCCAGCCAAGAAACTGAGCATCCCCTATTTCCTTCTTCAGTCACTAATTGAATGTGGTACAAAATTAAATGAAGGGATCCCAGATCAGTTGGCCCATCATGGGCTCATCAAAATATTGGTGGAAGATGCTTTACACACCTACACTATCCCCATATCTTGGGAAATCTTTAGAAACATGTTGAGGGATGATAACATTAGAAATTTGGCTGAAAACATCACCCCATCCAGCAGTGAGGGGGAGCACACTAAAAAAATTGAAAAAAACAATGATGAGGGAATGCACGACATTCAAGCAAAGGGCAAAACAGAGGAAGCACAAGGATAACAGAAAGAAATTAGCAAAACTGCTGAGCCGAAAACAAAGGAAGAAACAACAGCAAAAACAACAAGGGAAAAGAGGATGCAAGGAAAGTAACCTCCATATTAAACAACTATTTTTTGAGAGATAATATTTAAATTATTTAAAAAAAATAAATTAATTAAAATTAAAATAAATAAATAAAATTAAAAATAAATAATAATCAAAAAAAACTCTAAAAAAGGGGAAAGTCAAAAATTATAAAAACAAATTAAGACCCTAATCAAAACCAATCATTTGATAAATAAATTTTTTAATAGAATAAAATAAACTAAATTAAATATAATTAATGGGAAAAATAAATAAAATAAAAAAAATATATACACAAGTCAAACTTTGTTATTGATGAGGTTTAGGTTTTACTCTAAATTTGATTCTAAGAAAAATAGGTTTATCACAGTTTTAATTCTAAGAAATTAACATTCTCTGAAACAAGTAAACTCAAAGAATTATAAGACAAAAGAAAAAGCAATATTCAACCCAACTTAAATTTTACTTTGGGTTGATTTGGAGTATCCTTAATACTATGATCATGTATAAGTTGTACTAAGAAGATGTAATATAATATCATAAATGATCCTTATGCTAA
Organism: Pinus taeda; assembly: GCA_000404065.3. Taxonomy (NCBI): domain Eukaryota; kingdom Viridiplantae; phylum Streptophyta; class Pinopsida; order Pinales; family Pinaceae; genus Pinus; species Pinus taeda. The sequence continues at coordinate 37,221 of APFE031116094.1, forward strand.
GAGATTATTTTTTATGCAAGGAGGGATAAAAGGACATTATCGAACCATGACTTTTCTAATTTTTGACTTATGATTGTCAAGAATTGAGATCCATCACTTAATAATAAATATGTGTTGGCATATCATAATACCAACGTATTAAGATCGAAACTAAAAAATAGCCATTTGAGAAAAAATTAAGAAATTAATAAATAATGTAAAAAAAATTTAATATATCATTTTCATTATGTTACTTTTATTTAATTTACTTAAATAAATGTGAAGTCTATCAAAAGTCGGTGTATATATATAGAGATGCATAAGAATTAATAAAATTTAAAGTTAAAAAAGTAAATTTAAAATTTAAATTTAAATGAAAAAAATAAATTAGTTAGACTTCATTAAAAATAAACAATCATGTGTATGTGTGTATATATATATACACACACATAATATGCTTAGTCTAACTTATAAATTAAATAGTCTTTTTCACTAGAACTTAACAATACAATTTCAACCAAAATGTGATTTTTTGTTGTTTAAAATACATTTTTGAATGTATCCATAGATTTAAGGTCTTAGAAAAACCCTTGTGCTATTATTATCATTTTTTTATATTTTCAAACTTCTAACACTTTCGTAGAAGTTTTTAACATATATTTGGAAATAAATAATGACAATTCAAGATATACATTTCTCACTCTTGGAATAATTTTGAAACTGACATATAGGGATAGGATCCATATCAAATTTGTCATGTATTTCTTTTACCGTTTATGTACTATTTCACTATGCCTTATGTCCCTTCTCATCGGTTTATATCATTAACCATGCCTTTTTACCTGTCATAACTTGCATGGTAAACCTTACCCTCCATGGGAACCTATAGTAGCACTCGATTTCCATCATGGTGCCCATATTGTATTCATTCGTGTTGACACCTCATCCGTCACGGTTATGGTGAACAGTGGTTATAAATCCGAAAAACATTGGAAGTTGAATTTAAAAGTTACAATGTTATATTAAAATATACATCCTTTTTAATAGAAATTGAATTCATTTTCCAATAGTGGGATAACAGCAATTGTATACAAGGTTCATGACATCATGAGTGTTGTGGCCATGCATATAACTAAGATGGAAGAAAACTTCTATTACTCACACACGTAAGGGTTTGAAATTTTTTTATACCAAGCCTGCACACAAACATTTATACCGTTGGTTATTTATTAGGTTACATAAAGGAAATAATCCTCAACTCCCACATGTGCGTGCGTTTCTACCCTATAACAATATGCGAGTTTATGAGCGAGGTATTCAAAATACAATAAATCACGTAATTTGCATTTCCGGAAGGCTTATCTGTCAATTCTCGTTGCGATAAAACAAAATGGGTGGAATTTGACTTCATGCCAAAACCATTTGAAGCCACCAACCTGCTTTTGTCTAACCATATGCAAAGAGGTATAGCGAGGCCACATTTTTTCTTTTCACCAGAGTTTAGTGATTTTCCCATTGACGAGATGCAATGTTCCATGGTTTTCAACGTAAGAATGGATCACATCACATAAAGTTTACAAAGCCAACAAAATTTGAACAGAAAGGAACGCAATAAGTCATCCCTTTAGACTACGCAATAAGGGGGATATACAAAATATAATGAAACATGTAATTTTCTTTTGTAGGTTTGGAGCATTACATGTGTAACCATGTTATAACCGGGGTGTACAAGATATGATAAATCGCGTAATTTTGATTTTGCATAAGGCTTTTCGACAAAATTCGGCTTCACCCCCAAAACAGTTTTGAAGCCAGACACCTATCATTCTCAATATATAGTATAATCATGACGCACATATGTCCACACCAACTGAGTTGCATGGCTGTGAAATCTTGTGCCGCAAACAAGGACAATAAAGTATTTGTATGAGTGAGAAACTGAAAGTCGTACAAACCATGAACCCTGAAAGGTTGCTTGACAAGCGCGAAGAAGAATCTGCGTGAACACTATTGGTTTTCCATCCTCACATGAGAACTAATGGAGTTTTGTTATTAGATCCTGGCACAACTTAGCATAAACGGGGCAATATATCGGTATGGTTAAATTTGTTGGTATGTGCATATACATAGATTGTACGAGTGAGGTGATCGCAAATTAATAGTGAAAAACATAGGACCTATTAATTGTATACCATGTAACCGAACTATAAATGAGGTGGTGGAAATCGACGTGTAGTGTTTCCCAACAAACTTGTCATTTAATTCAACAAGCGCTTGAGACCTCTCATACTAGAACTCAATGAAAACTACAAAGGAGCAACTTTCATATATGCCAATACTTATGACATTGTGGCAGACATCATAAAAACTTATGCTAAATATGGTATTTTTTATCTATGTCTAAGTCATTCCATATATTTTATTCTAGTTGTAGGAGTAGGAGTAGCGTGGCCAGAGATACAAATTAATGCATAAATTAAATTCATGACAGGATTTGAATCCTCAGACATTACATATTGTGGTGGCATTGGAAGATATAGAGGAATCATTCTGCGTGGGCCTGCTTCTATTGAATATGAATATCATAGTCGGTATGTTTTATGGATGCATATCATACCACTGAAGCCACCAACTTAACTTGGCAGTTTCTAAATGCCTAATTGACAGTGGCTTAATTGATATATTTCCTATCAATATAAGTGTTGTTGCTTTTTCTGGAACCTATAGCACAAGTGCTTCAGGAGACATAGAAAGCTTCCTAGAAATAGCCTTTGGGTTGATTGTAGACTAATGCCTACTACATCTTACATAGAGGAGTGCATAAAAGAATATCAGTAAGTGGTTTCAAAAGCACTCCAATTGTCATGTAGTTAAGAAGATATTATATGGGGCTTGGTTCAATAGGCCTTCATCAAGGTAGACCCAATTCAGTACATGGATCCAAATGTTCATGGGGTAAATCGGGCCAACCTCAAAGAGAAATGTCTCGTTCTGATGCCTGACACACAACAACAGAAAACTTAATATTGACGTTGTAGTAAAGTGAAGAGAAGAAAAGGAAGAAGGGAAATTGGTGCGTAGGGCTGATTACAATATAGAATCCTAAGAAACAATTGTTCCTGCAGAAATATGGAAGAGGGAGGAGATGAAAGAGCGGAAGGAGTAGAGCATGAATTAAGGTTTCATGTCATATACCTCATGGGTACCTTTATCACCAAACAACATGAGTAAATATATGCTCATACAGGTACTGCAAGTTAATTGAATAACACAAGTAAATTTGTCTTATACACACGTACTGTAGGTCATAAACTAACATAAGTAAATATGTCTTACACATAGGTATTGTTCATTATTTAGCAACCTAAATAAATACATGAATTAGGGAGAAACCGACAGCTTCATTACACAATTTTGGACAAAGAAAAACATATATGAAATGAGATTTATAGAGGGGAAAACATACTGCACATTGACCTGATTGGAATCACCAAAGAGTTTCATTCATCTTCAAAATTAGTCTCATTCACCATTCCATTTACATTCAACAATCTATAGCTTAATTCCCTCATGAACAAGCTTCATAGAACCAAAGTGGAACCACAAAATTTACACCACTGTGGGTGTAGAATTCAGGAACCTCTATTAAGTGTTTCTTCCTCCCTTTTATAAGGAGAGTGAGAGCTTGGAAATTAATTAAAAAAAGATATCAGCCTCAGCATCTAGTTGTCTACTAGACTAGATGTCTCAGTGTGCAAGGCTCTGTCACCCCAAAATGATTTCCAAGGATTTGATTCCTTTCTAAAAAATAAATAGAAATTATAGAATAATGAAAAAAAATTAAAACCAAAGATGATGGAGGAAGTATCCTTATGCCATTTCTGAGATTTCCCCTGATCATGCCATGTCTTTGCCTTAGTGTGCTTATCCTACTGCTCAATTGGTTCCTATCACTTTCGACTTAACTGCCTGACTTCTCCACTCTCTGGAGTTGGTAGCGATCAACTGTGTTTGCTTGTTCCTGAGCAGAACGAGAGATTGTCCTGGCATACCTTTTTTATGTATCTTAGTGGAGCTCCATGCTTAGCCATTAAGTCTTCCTAAGTCCCATACCTCCATTTACTCTCTGAAGATGTCCAGCGAAGCAATTGAATTCATTTATGCAGGCCATGTAGTCCTTGATTTCTTATTGCAGGGGCTTCTACAAGATTAGCCCATATCGATTTGTAACTACTCCATGCCTTTATTCAATTTCTTTGTTGTTGACCCATCGACCTTTAAAGCTTTGTACCATGCTAGCACGTTATAAACAACGAGTTCCAATGCTCCTTGGCCCCCTTTGGTTTAGCCATTTTCAGTATTTCTTCATCATAATAATGGGGGTTGTGGCTGGGGGCTCAACCTTTACATTAGAGCTCCTTAGTCAACATTTTCAAATTGGGGATTTAACTTGGAGTGAGGTGATATTAGGTTTCACTAATTATCGATCACCGATTGATTGATGACATCATCAGTGCCACGTGTAAATTCTTGAGGGGTGACACGTGTCACTTAGATATGCCCCCATAGGACCCTAAAAGTCCTAGATCAGCATGCCACGTGCCTTTTGTACTACCATGTTATAGTGATGTCAGCGCCATCATGTCTTTACTAGATCTAATAATACTCTGCCACGTGGCCCCTTGGAGGAGATAGAAAAAGCTTGCATGAATTTGGTTTTGCATTGAGTTTCTTTTTTAAATGTTTTTTAGCCTTTCTGTCACGTCAGGAGTAACTCCATTAGGCAGAACACTGATTCGTGTATTATTCCATTAGGTAGGTCTTTGTTATATACAATAGGGAGTGACTGTTCAGTTCATCTCCTTATGACTGTTCACATTCCTAATTTAATTATTTACATAAATTCACCCAATCATGAAGATTAGGTGTCAACATTCCTCCCCTTAATCTGAAGGGATGTTGGTGAGTCCAAGCATCATTCTAAATCGTTCAAGCTTTTCTCTTCCAAGCGCTTTGG
>APFE031116094.1:45551-67696 GCA_000404065.3 Pinus taeda
GATGCTTTTCTTACCTCAAGCTTGCCATCAAACATATGAATGGAGTGACCTTGCTGGCGGATGTGGACCAAGGACAGCAAGTTTCTCTTGAGCTGTGGGAGCTATAGAACATGATCCAAAAGAAAGTCTGGAAGACCAGGCAGTTTAAGCCTGATTGTGCCAAGCCATGATGGCTTGATTTTTGATTGATTTACAAAGTACACTACTCCATCAACATTGTCAGTGAAATCTTCAAAAAAATCTTTTCTATGAGACATGTGGCAGGTTGCTCCTGAATGAAGCAAGAAATCATTTTTCCAGGAAGCAAGTGAAGCATTAAACAAATATTCATTTATTCCAATGTTACATTGTTCCTCAACATAGTGAGCGGATTTAGGTGCTTTACCTTTGTCTATATCATCAGTTTTACCTTTATGTTGGTTTCTTTTCTCCTCAATTTTTTCCCATGGTAGCTTGCATGTAGAGGCATCATGTGATCCATTTCTTTTGCAGTGAATACAGTGTAAATCTACCTTTTCTCCTTGAGAATGTCTGCCCCACTGCCTTTGAAATATCTTCCTCTTCCTCTTCGTCCACCTCTTCCTCTTGTAGAATCTTGAGCAGTATGATTTTCTTTATGAGCAAGGCACACAGTCTCTTCAGAAGATTTAGGGGTTGTCTTCTTTCCAAAAGCTTTCTCTCTTTCAACAAACTTTTTCACAAGAGAGTCAAAGGTTATATCCTTGAGATTTCCATTTGCTTGCAATGACTCAAGATAATTGGAGTAAGTAGGATAAAGTGCCTCGAGAAAAGAAATAAGAGGAATATCCAATTCAACCTTAGTGGATTTGATATCATGCATTATAGACTTTACTTCAGATGCAATAGCAAGAGGATCATTATTTTGCAGTTCAAGAGTGAAGAGTTTAATCATGAGTTGGACAAATTCAAGTGTAGAATGTGAGTCATAGAGTTCTTTCAGCTTTTGTAGGGCTTCAAAGGTAGTTGAATTTGATGAAATATGGCTACTCACCTCTTCATTTACAGATGATGCGATTAATGCATAAGCTTTTTTGTTCTTGTTTTCCCAAATGACGAGCTCTTTGTCTGAGGTAGGCTATACTGGGTCATTGTCTCCTTCTCCGACACACACTCCTTTCCACAACTCATTGAAGATTAGGGTGTGTTTTATCATCCAGGACCATTCAAGATAGTTCTCCTTGCCAGTGAGAACTATTCTTACCATGGAGATTATTGAATGCATTCTATAAAAAAAATACTTCTGCTGATAGAATAATACTTCTGATGGAAAAAAAATGTGTTTTTGTGGAGAAAAAAAAAGCTTCTTCTACTAAAAAATGATTCTGATATGAAAGTGTATTCAAAACCATCCAAAATCTGAGTAGGAATAGAATTTTGCTACGCCATTTATATATCATTGACCATTGAAAGGAATGTTGATAATCATGCTACCACTGTCATAAAAATCTTCACCGCATATAACTTTTTAATCTATTATATGCCATGTCCATCATATAAAAGTCAATGTGAAAAAAAAGGCTAACATGCATATACTGTTTTAAATTTTAACACCATTCAAATGTACCCGTTCGGGCGGTGCCAATAGTTCTCTGTCATTCAAAGACAAAGGTAGAAAATAGTTTTCAGGCCTTCGAATAGGGAAAATAGTTTTCAGGCCTTCGAATCGCTGTAACCTCCAATGGACTTGACCTCTTTGATACCATTCGAACTTGGGAAACACACCATATGACAATGTTCATAAAATATGACAACGTTATATAATAGGACAACGTGGTTTGGAGAGGCAGTATTGCAGGGTTAACTGTGGTATCGCAATTGTTTGAGAGCCGATGGTATGGGAGGGAAGTGGTAACTGGTGGATCAAGCGGTGGAGGGTGGTATAACTGGGAGATACACAGTCAATTCAACAGCGTTCAATGTAACATATCACACTGAAGCACATAAATATGACCACACTAATATATAATCATGGTAATGCTACCAATGAAATAACACAGTTGACCCAATACCATTACACCATGATCCAAGCACGATTTCCCATTGCAATCCAACGCAACATGGATTGTAGTCAAACGAATACAAATTGCAGTAAAATGCAATACCAATTCACCAAAAAATGTTTGTGTGCCTTCCGCTCTAGACAGAGGCGTTCTTCAAAAACACAGACGCGCCAAAGTAATCCTTCAGAGGACAGAGGCGTGGAGGCAATCGAGGAAGGTGCTCAGTCAGAAGAGTTCTCAGGTCAGAACAACAGAGGACATCGCTCAGTCAGAACAGTGCTCAGGTCATAATAGTGCTCAGGTCAGTAGAAAAAATGAAGGGAGTTACAACTATTTTGAGAACTTGGCTCTGATACCATGTCAGCCCAGGAGTAACTCCATTAGGCAGAAAACTAATTCGTGTATTATTCCATTAGGTAGTTCTTTGTTATATACAGTAGGGAATGACTGTTTAGTTCATCTCCCGATGACTGTTCACATTCCTAATTTAATTATTTACATAAATTCACCTAATCATCAAGATTAGGTGTCAACACTTTCCATGCATTTTAACACCATTGGCATTCTTTTCACGCAATTTATTCATAGTGATCACTTTAATATCGATGATTTCCAATTATCGACATGTCTTACACTATTGCAATCACTAATAGCCAATTCGCCCCACCGATATGCCTGATCACTAATCACTAATCGGTGAAATTCTTTTGTTATTTGCATTGTACTTTGAAACCCATGATCGTTGATTTGTGATATTGGTGTTCAAGGATTGTTGATTTCACCCCAAATATATGATTGCCTCATCACTTCCTTTGACCACTAATCTCCGATATCGACAATTATTGATCGCTAATATACTCTATCCTGCGATGTTTACTAATCCTCCGATTTGCGGTTTGCGAGATGCTTCCGAACCTACAATATGCTATTCTTCTTCACTTCAAAGGCAACAAAACTCCTGAACTTCAACATGCCATATCTTCTAATCCAAAAGTCCATTTTTGGGCCTCTACATACTGTTAGAAAGCTTTTTCCAAGCACTATCTAATCGAGAGGCTCCAATTCAGCTTTGAGAGATTTTGTGGCTTAGAAGATGGCTTCATACTTCACTGCTTTTTTGCACTTTGGGCAACTAAAAACACATTTTGCAATGAGTGACAACATTGGCTCCAACTGGGGACAGTGCCTTGCTAGCAAGGTACTGAGGACCTACAGACCAGTAGCCTTCACTATTAAGCATGGAGTTAAAAATATAATGAACTTGTATAACTAAAAATCTCCATGAAAATTTATTTGGAGATAGTCATTTCCTCGTCAAACTAAAATCCATAAAAATAAATTCTACCAACTCGAAAGTAAATGTTCAACTAGTGAGCTTATTTATGTACAACTCCCACTTATCTACAAGGTTCAATTCACCTAAGTGAATTCAACCCTCCAATGGAGACAAGTCAAAATTTGTGTGTTCGACTTAATGCCTCCACACTGCTAAAATTTGAAAATCAAAACAAGCATGCACCATTAAAAATCTTCAAACAAAAAATCAGATACATGCTCTAGAAACAAACTCTACTACTAACTTAAGAATGTCATAGTCTATTCAGCTTCAGGGACATAGAACTGATGTGAAAAATTTGCAGCTATCTTTTTTTCATGAAACGTATGCTGACCAATATCTTCTTGGTCAAGGTAGCCACAAATATTGTTCAACTCCTTAGCCTTAGATTTTTCAAGAAAAGCTTGTTGCTGATATTTTTCTACCCATTTGTCAATAGGCCAACCCTCTTGGAAATCTATAATAGAATCTTTAGTGTCTAAACTGTAAGAGTCATATACTAGAGGGTCTATTAAGAATTCCTAGCAGGAACCTTTCTGCAATAAGTAATCACAAACACTGCTTAGTATTTCAACTTCGGGCTCTTCTTGAAAAAAAATAGCTAGAAGCCTGCTCCCCACTTGTTGGTAAACAACTCCCTTTGATCAACCGTAACCACCTCGTCATCCTTTGAATTGTATGAATCATTCTTGAAAATCAGGATGATCAAATAGAGATATAGACAATGGAGTCGCCAAGATGTTTACCATAGAATTGAAATAGTGGAGTTATCAAGGTGAGAGATCTTCAACCCACACTTCCCTTGCTCACCTAATAGAGGGATGTAAATATTTTTTGTACCGAGGGAAAAATATTCTAATCTATTCCCCGACAACGGCGCTAGAAAGATGTTGTTTTTTCTGGCACTTGTACTACAAGTGCTTTAGGATACATAGAAAGCTTCCTAGAGACAACCTATGGGTTCACTGTAGACCAGTGCCTAGGACATCTTAGATAGAGGAGTGCATGGAAGAATATCAGTGAGGGGTTTCGGCAACACTCTAATTGTCACGTAATTAAAAGGATAATAAAGGGGGCTTCGTTCAATAGGCCTTCATCAAGATAGACTCAAGCCAATACATGGATCGAAATGTTCACGGGGTAAATTGGGCCAACCTCAAAGAGAACTGTCTGGTTCTAGTGGATGACACATAATAACAGTTATCTTGATATTAACGTTGTAGTAAAGGGAAGAGGAGAAATGTAAGGAGAGAAATCAGTGTGTAGGGTTGATTGCAATACAGAATCCTAAGCAACGACTATTCTGGTAGAAATATGGAAGAGGGAGGAGATGAAAGAGAAGAAAAAGTAGAGCATGACAAGGTTTCATGCCATATACCTCATGGGTACCTTTATCACCAAACAACATGAGTAAATCTGTGCTCATAAAGTGATCTAGTTCTGGGTGTGACAAAGGACCCTTCCAAGACCTTTTACTTTCATGATGTTTTAAATTGAATTTTTAAAAGAACATTAATGAATATATCTACATGTTGTAAAGAAGAGGAACATGACAATCATCAACACATGAAAACATAAGTCGTTGATAATGGAGTTTGTCCAGGAGGGACTACATCTGACCAAGAGATGTTCCACTAGAGGAACACTCATTCAAAAGACTCCTATTAGTATGACACAAATTCATGCATGATTAGCATCCCACCAACATGGCATAAATGGATCTCAATGCAAACATGCATGACGACAGCATGAGTATCCCATCAACATACAACAAGGGGATCTCAAAACATAACAGAATGAATCATAACAACAAGTACATCACATAGATGATTCCGTGTCACATCAAGCAGGAATCATGAAAGCAAGTGATAAACAAGATCCCTCATCAACATCAAACAGGGATCTATGCAACACAATGCATAGAAAAGGAAGTACATGAATACACTACATATACTTCACAACCAAGTGCCATCTGACGAAGCAAATGTCAAACTGCTGAAGCTGCTCGAACCATCGATCTCACAGCATCGAATCACATGAAAATGGATGCTCACACATGAATGCTAACACTTGCATTCCACTTAGAAAAGTCGTTGAAGAATAGAATGAGAAAATGAGAAATCTAAATGCACCATCAGATTTATGGCATTGAATAGTGCGAAATCGACTGTCCAATTTTTGAATTCTAAGAAATTGAGAATCTAGAGCTCAAGGAATATTTTAGATTCCCCCTAGATTCCTCAAAGATTCTTCTCCATGGGTGGATTGGAAATCTGCAACTCAAAGGATGAATCTCACCTCTCCATTGTTATCCCCATGAAAAACCATGAAATGACTATAAACTTGACTATATTCTGACACGGAGTAAAATTACCTCCTTAGGAAAATTTCAAGGATCATGGTTCCGCTCCCTGTTTTTGTAGCAATCATGGTTCCACCTGCATAATGAAAGTGGCCAGAAAATCTAGAAATTTGATGGAGACATAGACAATGCCATTGCGTTTGTGGCATCGAGAAGTACTGAAACCATATACAATTTGTCAAATCTAACAAAGTGAAAAATCGCCCCTCTTGCAAAATTATGCCTCGAACGGTGTGCACTACCTCCTCTTCCAGAGCACACTGAAAACTGTGTTTTAAATAAAAAATGGGTGGTGGACTTTCCCAAGTTGTCTATTAACGAAGTTGGTTAGGGAGTCTAGTTCATATGGAGGAGGTCGGGCGATCAAACCCCACCTCCTCCTTTTTTCACACACTACTAACAAAATTTTTTAAATTTAAAAATTTTGGTTGGGCTGGGCTTGCCTTGGGTGACCAGCCCACTATACCCACCCCCATTTTTTGTGGGTTGGGTCCATGCCCCAAGTGTTGGCCCACCCAACTCCCTTGTTAATCGTGCCATGGTTTCCGTGGTTTCGTTGTGGGGTGGCGGTCATGGCCGCCCACCCCGGTTTTGTTATTTACATATTTTTTGTGGGAGGGGGCAGGGGATTGTGGCCCACCCCTCCACCATTTAATATGTAGCATTTATGTGTGGAGGGGGTGGCGGGGTTGGTGGCCCCTAACCCCCCTTTTTTTATATTTTTTTCTTTAACATAACAAAAATGGGTCGTTTTTTAAAATTTTGTTTTTAAGCCGTAGGAGTATTTTTCATGAGGCCACGATTTCACCTGGAATCTAGCCGGAGTTGGCAGGAATCTAGTGGCCAGGTTCTATCCAAATTATGGCCTCCTTAATCCTACCTAGTTAGCAAAAATTCAACCCAACTTTGATTGCTGCTAACTTCCTCATCCGGACTCGGATTGACGAACCATTGACACTACCACAATTAGGATGATGAGATCTACGCTATGGTCCTAGTTCGAGCATAATCCAAACACTTTGATTTTTGAGCTTTCCTAAGTCCTCTTTGTCCCGTGTGTGTCTCTAGAGCCACTTGGCTAAAGAGTTTCATTCATCTTCAAAATGAGTCACATTCACTAGTCCATTTCCATTCAGCAATCTATAGTGCAAAACCCTTATGAACAAGCTTCATAGAAACAAAGTGGAACCACATAATTTAGACCATTGTGGGTGCAGAATTTGGGAACCTCTATTAAGTGTTAATCCCTCCTTTTATAAGGAGATGGAGAGCTTGGAAATTAATTACAAAAATATCTCAGCCCGGGCATCCAATTATCTGCTACACTAGTTGTCTCGACATGCAAGGCTCTGTCACCCTAAAATTGATTTCCAAGGATTTGATTCCTTTCTTAAAAATAAATAGAAATTATAGAATAATGAAAAAAAGGAAAACAAAAGATGACGGAGGAAGTATCCCTATGCCGTTTCTGAGATTTCCCCTGATCAGGCCACCTCTTTTCCTTAGTGTTCTTCTCCTACTGCTTGGCCGGTTCTTTCTGCTTTCACCTTAACTGTCTGACTTCTCCACTCTCTAGAGTTGGTAGTGATCAACTATGTTTGCTTGTTCTAGAGCATAAGCATAGATTGTCTTGGAATTCCTTCACTATTTATCTGAGTGGAGTTACATGCTCAGCCATTAAGTCCTCCTTAGTCCCATACCTCCATTTACACTCCCAAGACATGTAGTGAAGTAGAAAAATTCATTTATGTGGAAAGTGTAGTCCTTGGTTTCTTGTCGCAGGGGATTCTATAGGATTAGCCCATATTGATTTACAACTACTCCATGCCTCTATTCAATGTCTTAGTTGCAACCCATTCACCTTTAAAGCTTTGTACCACACTATCAGAACATTACTGCATCAAGACTTTTATTCTAGAGGACATTACAAACAGAAAGTTTCGATGCTCATCGGCCCCCTTTCATTTATCCCTTTCATTATTCTTCATCATAGGACCGAGGCCTATGACCTGGGGCTCAACCTTTATTTTGGAGCTCCTCCGTCAATGTTTTCAAATCGAGGATTTAACTTGGAGTGAGACGATATCAAGTTTCACCAATTTCTAATCGTTGAACAATGACATCATCAGTGCCATGTGTAGCTTCTAGAGGGGTGACATGTGTCACCTGTATATGCCCCCATAGGACCCTAAAACTGCCAAATCAGCATACCACATCTCCTTCGTACTGCCATGTCATGGTGATGCCAGTGTCACCATGTCTTTACCATATCCAATAATACTTTGCCATGTGGCACCCTAGAGGAGAGAGAAAAGGTTTGCCTGAACTTGGTTTTTCATTGAGTTTCTTTGTTAAATTCTTTTCGGACTTACCCTACATTTTAACACCATTAGCATTATTTTCCTTATTCATAGTGATCACTTGAAGATCATTGATTATCGATTGCCAACATGTATTGCGATGTTGTGATCATCGATCGTTGATTCACCTCGTCAATAAGCCTGATCGCTAAATGCTAATCAACGAAATGCTTATGCTATTTGCACTGTATTTTGAAACCCCTAATCGTCGATTTGCGATATCGGAAATCGATGATCATTCATTTCACCCCAAACCTTTGATTGCCTCATCTCTTCCTTGGACCACTAAACTTTGGTATCAACGATCATTAATCATTGGTATACTCTATCCTACCATGTTTTGTTATCCTCCAATTTGCGATTTGTGAGATGCTCTCGGACCTCTGATATGCTCTTCTCCTTCATTTCAAAGGCAACAAAACCCTTGAACTTCAATAGGTCATATCTTCTAATCCATAAGTCCATTTTTGATCCTCTACATACCAATGGAAATCTTATTCAAAGCACTATCCAATCAAGAGGGTTTGATTTAGCTTTGAGAGATATTGTGGCTTGGAATATGGCTTCATAATTCACTACTCTTTTTCACTTGGGCAACAGAAAACACATTTTGCAGTGAGTGACAAAAATAAAGAAACTCATGTCAATGTGCAGAAGTGTGGAGAAATTTGGCATGATGAGAAAATTTCCCCACAACACTTCCACACCTCCCCATTCCACAGAATCCATTATATTTGAATAAGGAATTAAAGACAGTTTTTTCTTTTAATATCAAGTCACAATCCCGCACTATACCTAAAATTGGGTGGAATTAAAGTCAGTTTGGTTAGTTTAATCCTTGTAGAATTTACCAACACTTTTTCAGGACATTAGTGACAGAGCTAAGTTTTTTCTAGACATTATAATAATTATTATATATTAATTAATTAATGGAGTTAAGAGTGTGTATGTGTAAATAACTAGCACAAAACACATTTACCAATGTGGTTGATATACACCAATAGGCATATATCAACCACGTTAATGATTATTATGTGTATTTTTTTTAAGACAAACTATTTATGATATTAATAACTATATAAATAATAAAAACACTATATATATATATATATATTAATGATATTATATTATTATATATTATATAATATTATATATATATAAAATAATATTAAGCTACTCTATAATATTAAACATTTATTGATTTTAGGCTTCTCTGATCCATACCAAGTTTTTTTAGGAGAGTTTTCGACGAAAATCACATCAAAATTCACTTGTCAACACATTTCAAACCGACAAGTGTGGTTCATCGTTGGGACAAGATGAAGAAGCATATCATGGCTACAATTTAAGTAGAGAGAGAAGATCAATCAATGGTTAGAAAAAAAAATATTTGCATCTCTTAAGGAAAGCCAAATCTAATTTCATCTTCGAAACCTGCAAGCGTGCCCATTCAAAATCATGAACCTTTGTCACAAAGGCCCTTCCATGGAGGGATGTAATTATTGAATTTAGGCTTATGTGATCCATACCAAGTTTTTTTAGGAGAGTTTTCAACAAACATCACATCAAAATTCATTTGTCACGTGTTTCAAACCAGCATGTGTGGTTCATCATCAGGACAAGATGAAGAACTAGATCATGGCTACAAGTTAAATAGAGAGATAAGATCAATCAATAGTTAGAAAAAAAATATATGCATCTCTTAAGGAAATCCAAATCTGATTTCATCATCGAAGCCAGCAAGCATGCTTGTTCAAAAGGATGAACCTTTGTCGCAATGACCCTTCCATGCAGGGATGTAATTATTGAATTTAGGCTTTTGTGATCCATACCAAGTTTTTTTAGGACATTTTTCGACGAAAACGACATCAAAATTCATTTGTCGATGTGTTTTGAACCAACAAGTGTGGTTCATCGTCGGGACATGATGAAGAACCAGATCATGGCTACAAGTCAATCAACAGTTAGAAAAAAAAATCTTTGCATCTCTTAAGGAAAACAAGATTTGATTTCATATTCAAAACCTGCAAGTGTGTCTGTTCAAAATGATGAACCTTTGTCCCAATGGCCCTTCCATGCAGGGATGTAATTATTGAATATAGGCTTTTGTGATCCATACCAAGCTTTTTTAGGAGAGTTTTCATCGAAAATCACATCAAAATTCATTTGTCGACGCGTTTTGAACAAGAAAGTGTGGTTCATCATCACGACAATATGAAGAACTAGATCATTGCTACAAGTTAAATATAGAGAGTAGATCAATTTAAATATTTAATAATAATATTAATTGATAATAATATTAGTAATATTAATTAACAATAATAATCATAGCAAGAATAATTTATTTAATAAAAACATAATAATCTTAGTAAATGTGATTGATATACATGTAAAGCTTCATTTCTATCTATGGCATAACCATTGATAAAAATATAATAAAAATAAAATAATAATAATAATTTATTATTCATTTTTTATAAAATGTAAATAAATAATACTTATAGAAAAAATATAAATATTTTTATTTTACTTTATTTTTATAATTATACTAATAATAACAATAATAATTATTATTATTATTTATTCTTAAATAATAGTTAATTATTGTTAAACAATAATAATATTTTTCAATTAAATATTATTAATTAAATAAATAAATTAATAATAATTATTCATTTTTACATAAAAATAATTAATAATAATAATTAATTCTTTGTCACAATGTGACGTTGGACCATGGATGACCGTGGTTGGCCATGGTTGATTTTCATATTGAGACAATTTTGTAACAAATTGACATTTGAGCATAACATGGTAACTATGATTAACCATGTTTGACTAAAATGAATAACAAACCATTGGAATTAATACTAAAAACCCAAGATTGACCATGGTTGATCACGATTTGCCATGGTTGACCATGTTTGATTCTATAAAACATGGTTGACCATGATGATTTTTATATGGAGACAGTTTTTGTCACAATGCGACATCCCACCATGGTTGATCACTGTTGGTTATGGTTTACTATGGTTGATATTATAAACCCAAGCTAATAATAAACCCAAGGGATTGATATTATGAACCCAAGAGAAAAATCTCAAGGGATTAATACTAAAACCCAGTGATTTACCATGGTTGGCAATGGTTAACCATCATCGATATTATAAACCAAAGGGAATAGTAAATGCAAGGGATTGATATTATAAACCCAAAGGAATAATAAACCCAAGGGATT
Organism: Pinus taeda; assembly: GCA_000404065.3. Taxonomy (NCBI): domain Eukaryota; kingdom Viridiplantae; phylum Streptophyta; class Pinopsida; order Pinales; family Pinaceae; genus Pinus; species Pinus taeda. Next base: position 56,869 of record APFE031116094.1, read on the forward strand.
AATACTAAAACCCCAAGGGATTATGAACCCAAGGAAATAAGATTAAACCCAAGGGACTAATGTTATAAACCCAAGGTATAAAAACCTAAGAAAAATATTATTACTACTACTAGAAACATGGTTGAGCATGACTGATTTTCATACTGAGGCAATCATTGTCACAATTTTACATTAGACCATGGCTGACCATGGTTGAAGATGGTTGATTATGACTAACCTTTATTGAATAATATTAAAACCTATAAATATGAACCCTTATATCAATAAACCCAAGGGATTGATATTATAAACCCAAGGGAAATGTTATCCTAAGGGATAACAATTATAAACCCAAGGAATATAAACCCTAACATCAATATTATAAGCCGTAAAATAAACATAGTTGATCATGGTTGATTTCCATATAGAGACAAGTCTTGTCACAATGCAACATTAGACCATGGTTAACCATGGTTGACCATAATTGATTGTCATATCAAGACAATCTCTGTCAAAATAAACCCAATGGATTGATATTATAAACCCAATGGATTAATACTGAAACCCCAAGGGAATAATATTAAACCCAAGGGACTAATATTATAAGCCCAATGTATATAAACCCTAAGATAAATATTATAAACACTAAAATAAACATGATTTTTCATCGTTGATTTTCATGTTGAGACAATCCTTATCACAGTTCCATGTTGGACCATGGTTGACATCATAATAAACCATGGTTGACTGGGGAATAATAAACACAAGGGATTGATAATATAAATCCAAAGGAATAATAAACCCAAGGGATGAATACTAAAACCCCAAGGGATTATGAACCCATGGGAATAATATTAAACCTAAGGGACTAATAGTATAAGCCTAAGGTATAAAAACCCTAAGATAAATATTAAAAATACTAAAATAAACATGGTTGAGCATGGTTGATTTTTCATATTGAGACAATCCTTGTCACTATGCGACATTGGACCATGGTTGACCATGGTTGGCCTTTGTTTAATAATATTAAACCCTATGAATATGAACCCTTAGTTCAATAAACCCAAGAGAATAATAAACCTAAAGGATAATAATTATAAACCCAAGGTATATAGGCACTAACCTGAATATTATAAAACCTGAAATAAACATGGTTGACCATGTTTGATTTCCATATAGAGATAATCCTTGTCACAATGCAACGTTGGACCATGGTTAACCATGGTTGACCATGATTGATTTTCATATCGAGACAATCTTTGTCAGAACACAACATTGGACCATGGTTGATTTCTATATCCATATGGTTTGACCATGGTTGGCTATGATTGACCATGTTTTACCATGATTAATATTATAAACCCAATGGATTGATATTATAAACCCAAGGGACTAATACTAAAACCCCAAGGGATTATGAACCCAAGGGAATACGATTAAACCCAAGGGACTAATATTATAAGCTGAACATATATAAACCCTAAGATAAATATTATAAACACTAAAATAAACATGCTTAACCATGGTTGATTTTCATATTGAGACAATCCTTATCACAATTCCATGTTGAACCATGTTTAATTTTCATATTGAGAGAATATTTGTCACAATGCGACATTGGACCATGATTGACCATGGTTGACCATGATTGATATTATAAACCCAAGTTAATAATAAACCCAAGGGATTAATACTAAAACCCCAAGGGATTATGAACCCAAGGGAATAATATTAAACCCAAGGAACTAATATTATAAACCCAACATTGGTAAACCCTAATATAAGTATTACAAACACTAAAATAAACATGGTTTATTTTCATGGTGAGACCATCCTTGTCACATTGTGACATTCAACCATTGTTGACTTTGGTTGGCTATGATTAATAATGGTTGGCCATGATTTATATTATAAACCTAAGGGAAAAATAAACCCAAGGGATTGATATTATAAACCCAAAGGAATAATAAACCCAAGGGATTAATACTAAATCCCCAAGGGATTATGAATCCAAGGGAATAATATTAAACCCAAGGGACTAAAATTAAACCCAAGGGACTAAAATTATAAACCCAAGGTATAAAAATCCTTAGGTAAATATTAAAAATACTAAAATAAACATGGTTGAGCATGGTTGATTTACATATTGAGACAATCCTTGTGTGATGCGACATTGGACCATGGTTGACCATGGTTGAACATGGCTGTTTATTGTTGACCATTGTTGAATAATATTAAACTATAGGAATATGAACCCTTAGATCAATAAACCCAAGGGATTGATATTATAATCCCAATGGAATAATAAACTTAAGGGATAAAAATTCTAAACCCAACGCATATAAACACTAACATTACTATTCTAAACCCTAAAATAAACATGGTTGACCATGGTTGATTTCCATATTAGATTAATCGATTGTCATATTGGCATAATCATAAATAGTTGGACTATGAAACCCTTAATGTTGGGGTTTAATAATTAAACCCTTAAAATTGGGGTTTAATAGTTGATGCATTAAACCCTTAATATTGGGGTTTAATAAACCGAAGGGATTATTATTGTTATAAATCCAACCCTTAGACCCTTAAACCCTTAAATCCAAGGGATTATTATTATTATTATAAATCCAATGGATTATTAATATTATAAATACAAGGGATGAATAAACCTAATGCATTATTAATCTTATAAACCCTAGGAATTAATATTGTCAAAACAAATGATTAATAAACCAAAGAAATCAATTAACCCAAGGAATAAATAAACCCAATAAACTAATATTAAAAACCTAAACTACTAATAAACCCTAGCCATTAATATTTTAAAGCCAAGGGATTAATAAACCGAAGGGATAAAATGATAAACTAAAGGAATTATTAATATTATAAACTGAAGTAAAAAATAATCCCAAATGTTTAATATTATAAACCCAAAAGAAAAATATTATAAACCTAAGGGATCAAAAAATGCAAGGGATCAATATTAAAAATGAAAAAGATTGATATTTTAACCCCAATGGTTTAATATTATAAACCCAAGTTGTTTAAACCCCAAGATAAATATTATAAATCGAAAAATAAACATCAATGACCATGCTTAACCATTGTTAATTTTCATATTGAGACTATCTTTGTTATAATGTGACATTGGACCAAGGTTGACCATGATTTTCCATGGTTGATTATGATTTTCATCTAAAGGCAATCTTCGTTATAATGCAATGTTCAACAAGGCTCCTAATGATTGTTTTGAAAATGGGAGAATATATGTCATATTAAATATTTTAATCTCCCTAACCCCTAAATCCATGGCATCAATATTATAAACATAAATGACGCTATAATGCAAAAGAATAATAATAAACATAAACCACAATCAATATAAGAACCACATTGTAAACGATTAAGATGTCAATACAAAATATGAATACATTAATAATAATACACTATAAAGCATTAAAACATGATAAATCATCAACACATTAATACTAACATGTTCATATGACTACATTGTAACCAGTAAGTAAATTTTAAAGCATGAATACATTAATATCAATACATGAATATATTAATAGTATAAATCTCAAGAATATTGATATAAATAACAACATGAAGGCCCAATAATAATATTATAAACCTCAATAATATTTTCAGTTATGAAAGACATGAACAAAGAAAAGGGACCTATACAAAATACAAAAATAATTACAAATGCAAGAGAAAAAAATAAATAGTAACACTGCCATTGGAGCAAAGAAAAATAAATGCAAAAGACACATCTAAATTGCACACATTGGATTTAAAGAAGAACAACATGATAGGACATTTTAAGACCAGAGATATGTAGTGTTCTACATAACAACAACAACGAGGAAAAAAAAATCAATTTCACCAACATTGCATCCACAGAAAGAACATTGAAATTAACATATATTTTTTGTTTTCTTTACATCAAATAATTCCACTACAAAATTTAAATTGAAACACTCCATGAAAATTCATCTATGGAATAGCATCTTCCAAAACACAACCACATTGATGAGAAAAGCAACACCAATTCAAATCAAGAGGATAATGATCATGATACTAAATGTTTTCCAACTAATTCCTTCTTGTTCTCCTCCCAAACTCCCTCTGGTGCACATGTAACGAGTATTTTACATTTGCTTTCATTTCATCTAGCACATGAAGATGCGCATCAATAAAAGCAAGATGGAACCCATGTTTTCTATCAAACTTGTTCTGAAGATATGAAAGAAACCATATCGCTCAAGCAATATTGCACATTGTTCTGGCATAATAGTTGACGTCATTATTGTCCATATCTGCAATTGAAATACAAAGAAAAAAAACAAAAAATTAATACACACACGCGCAAACAAATAAGCATACACATATATAGATATATATACATAAAACATAACATCCCATTTTTATTTATGTTAAAAAAATTAACCTTATAAACCTCATGCTATAAAATAATCTAATGTTATATGAACCAAATTATATAAAAAATTCTACAAATATAAGCCTCATTTCACAATGCAATGGATAAAACTATGGAAATAGAATAAAACTGTGGCCAATATTCAAAAAATGAATATTGGCTATGGTGATGCCCAATATTCAAAACCTCAATTTCGCATTTTATGATGTAATATGAATCCACAATATTAATATCAATATGAACCATCTATAAAATTGATTTTGAAAGATTGGTTCATATAATTCATTATTTATCTCTCAATAGTTTGTTGTAAACAAAATAACAATATCCACTTAAAAAAAATAAGTAAATTGAACAACATAAAAACAACTTTCTCAAATATTACGATGAATATGATGAATGTATTAATCTCATAAATATATGAAAATGGTTATTATATTAAAAGTGGAAAGGAAGCCCCAATTTTTTTTTATAGGTTCGAGGATGAAGAACTAGGGTTTCAAGCTTCTGCAAGCATTGAACTCCATGGAGGGGCACAAAGGGGGGAGATCCACTCCCTCCTATAGTCAGGTTGTGGCCAGCCGAGGTAAGAAACCAATAGAAACTACTAGAGGTCCTTCAGGAGAAGGGAAAAGGAACATTGAAGAGGAACAAGATTTAACCAAAACAAGGGAGGACAATAGAACAAATTAAAATGAGGAAGAAGACAAGAAACAAGAAGCATAAAACAAAACACAAAAGGGGCCATGTAAACCTAAGGTTGAGGTCACACCTAGAGTAGTTTTAAATGATCCTTCTCTACAAGCACATAGGGACCACATGCGGACCTATGTTATCATTTGTAAATTCATGGGATTATGGCCCACAAAAAAGGCATTACAAGCATGGATTAAATACCATTGGAAACCAAAAGGAGGCATAGACCTACATCTTGGGTCAAAGGGTTTCTTCACTATGGTCTTTACAAATATTGAGGACAAATACAGGGTGTTTGAAGGAGGGCCCTACTTCTATGCAGTCGTAAGCCTCTACATGCGGCCTTGGATGATGAATTTTGTCCCAAAGCAAGAGAATTTCACTTCGGTCCCAATCTGGGTAAGACTCTATTCCCTACCTCTTGATTACTGGCAAACTGAATCATTATCTGTTATAGGAAACAAATTAGGGCATTTTGTCAAAGCCTCTAAGGCCACCAGAAGTGGAAAATATACTTCCTTCGCACGAATATGTGTGGAGATGGATCACTCTGGAGCTCTACTGGATGAGGTCATCTTGGAAGTTTTTGATGAAGAATGGGTGCAAACAATAGATTATGAACATATTCCTTTCAAATGTCACAAGTGCCATGAGCATGGGAACCTATTTAGAGATTGCCCTCTCAGTAAAATAGAGGACAAAAGAAAATCTACCACAGTGAAAGACACTGAAAACTTTCACAGAGTGGGATATAGAGGAGAAGGGGGCAAAAGGGGGCCAAAGAAACATCAAACAGAAAGGCAACAGGCCAGTCTGAATAGGTTCCAAGTACTAGCAGAAGAGGAAGAGATAACAAAGGTAGATCAAGTAATGGAAGGCAGCCCCGGAGAGAAGGAGAAAGAAGAAAATAATGGGGAAACACAAGACATTAATAAATAGAAAGAGACTACGTTGAGTGATGGAGAACTGGAAATGGACCAAGAAATGACCCAGAGTGAGATGGAAATGGAGGATCATGAACTGCAGGATATTCTTGATAGAGAACACCTAGATCTGGAAGGGTTCTTAAAATAGGGGACCATGGGAGGGGAAGACTCACTACCTCAAGAAGATTTCAATAGAGTACAACAGTTGTTCCTATGGAAAACTCAGGCTAAAGGGCTGGAAAGGCAAAGAAACAATGAAAGGTAGGGCAATGAAGGTGTGAAAACTATGAAAACCACACTAGGATTAGCTCTTAGAAATCCAGGAAAGAAAAGAGGCAAAAAAAGCAGAATGAGTTATTGATGGAATGTGGAAAGCTAATGATAGATTAAGGTAAGATGAAAGGCCTAACCAGATACTCCTTTATAGATCTTTCATAATGAAGTTCACATCTTGGAATATTAGAGGTCTAGGTAGTAAAAGAAAATAAAGAATACTTAGCAATAGAATGAAACAAGAAGCTCTGGCTATGATCTTTATCCTAGAAACTAAATGTTCCATTCAAAAAATAAAAGAAATACATAGCAAATGGCTCAATAAATATAAGTTTCTAGAAGTCAAAGCAGATAAAACAATAGGAGGCATACTCACTCTTTGGAACCCCCAAAATATTGGCATAATAGATGTTGAGGCATCTAGGAATTATTTATCAGTGGTTATTCAGCCTGGAGATAGGGAGACTTATCTGGTTACAAATGTTTATGCCCCCCAAAGACTAGATGATAAACTCAGGTTTCTAGATTCTCTTGTGGAACTAAGAGATAGACATGCAGGAGTATCATGGCTCATGGGTGGGGACTTCAACATGATCAATTCACTTCGGAGAAAAAAGGGGGAACCAGAACTTTAAGCAAAGACTATATAGCATTTCAAACTTTTATAGACAATATGAAGCTAGTTGACACTGATATGAGTAATGGCCTCTTTACATGGAACAATAATAGAAGAGGAGAGTCTCAAGTCACCTCAAAGTTAGGCAGATTCATAATCTCAAAGGACCTTATGCTCACTGACAAGGAAATGATAGTCAAAATTCTCCCCTTTGGAGGCTCGGACCATTGGCCTGTACAACTTGAGGTTCAGGGCATTGGCACCCCCAAGAACAGACCTTTTGGATTTGACAATATCTAGCTCACCCACCCAAATTTTATCAACAACATTGCAAAATGGTGGACAGAAGATCTGCATATTAAGGGTGCAAAAATGTTTCTACTACACAAAATACTAAAACACATCAAGCTCAGACTCAAAGATTGGAACAAGAATGAATTTGGAAATATTTTTGAAGCGAAAAAATCTATTGAAGATAAAATGCAGGAACTCAATCAAGCCCTTATCACGGATGGATTTGATAGAGTCAGAAATGATCAAGTCACCAAACATCATCAAGACTAGGAGAACTTATGTAAACAAGAAGAAATATTTTGGAGACAAAAATCTAGAGTTCAATGGCTAAAAGAAGGGGAGCGAAACACTAGATTTTTCCACAAATCCACCATGGCGAATAGATCCCATAATAGGATCTCTTAAATTAAGGACGTTGTAGGTCAACTACTCAATACCCATGAAGATATAGAAACTGTGTTAGTTCATCAATTTCAAGGTATAGCAAAGGAGACCATTTCAGACAGAGCTCATTTTATCGGGGACTTAACAAGGCATATACCTAGTCTAGTAACAAGAGAGGATAATTTCAATCTTAATAGGCTAGTGACTGAAGAGGAGGTTAGTGAGTTCATCAAAGAAATGCAGAATGGTAAAGTGCCAGGCCTTGATGGTTTCAATGTGGATTTCTTTAAATCTTGCTAGAACATTGTTAAACAAGATATTCTAAATGTAGTGGAGGACTCCAGGATGAATAAAACCATTTTGAAGGTGCTCAATACTACCTTCATCTCCCTGATCCCCAAACAGAAAAATGCTCAGACTCCAGACAGGTTTAGACCCATAGCTTTGTGCAATGTGGTGTACAAGATAATGTCCAAAGTTATTGCAAATAGACTCAAACCCATTCTTCCTACTCTAGTTTCTGGGGAGCAATCAGGTTATGTGGAGGGTAGACAAATTCTTAATAACATCATTCAAGTGCATGAGGTGGTGCATTAATTGCTAAGCAATAGGAAGGCGTCAATGATTATGCAATTGGACCTATCCAATGCTTATGATAAGTTGAATTGGACCTATATCAGGAAGGTCCTTCTAGCCTTTGGATTTGACCATAACTGGGTAAGATGGGTTATGGCCCTAGTAACTTCTTCTAGCTTTTCAATTCTGGTTAATGGTTCTCCTTCCAAGACTTTTACTCCTTCAAGAGTCCTCAAGTAGGGAGATCCTCTCTCTCCCGTTCTCTTCATCCTCATGATGGAAGGACTTGGTCGGTCTATCAAGCATGTGAAAGAAGTGGGTAACATCAAGGGTCTCCAACTCACTGAGATTAGTCAGGCTTTGACCCATCAACAATTTGTTGATGACACTATGCTGCAAGGTATCCCCATGGTCAAAGAAGCACTAGCTTATAAACAAATCCTATGTGACTTTGCCATGGCTATAGGTATGGAGGTAAATCTCTCCAAATCTAAGATTTTTTTCTTTAATACTAATATCACTATCCAGAGGAATATCTCCAGAATTCTGGGCTTTCAAATGGATTTCCTTCCTTCCAAATACTTGGGAATTCCTCTAACTGATAAACCTTTGCACAAGAGCATTTGGGAGCTGATGATTAATAAGATGCAAGATAAAACCCAGAAGTGGACTATTAGATCTTTAAACTTGGTAGGCCAATTGGTGCTTATAGAAGTTGTACTTCAATCAATCCTCGTCTTCGTGCTTTCATCCCTTCCAGCTCCAAAAGGAGTTTTGCAACAATTTAGAACCATTCAAAGAGACTTTCTTTGGGGTAAGGGGGAGGAGAGAAAGAAATGGGCCTTGGTAGCCTGGGATAAGATTTGCAAACCTAAAAAACATGGAGGCCTTGGATTGGATGATCCGGAAGTACTAAGCAAAGTCTTAGGGAAAAAATTATGGTGGTGTTGGGTAAAAGATCAAAAGGCTCAGTGGGCCAGTATTTGGAAAGAAAAATACGCCAGCACTTGGCAAGATGATGATCACATAAGGATGAATCGCATCATAAAAGGCTCCTACTTCTGGAATAAAGCTTGGGAGAATAGAGTCTTAGTGCAAAAACATAACTTCTGGGAAATCAGAGAGGGAGATCTTGCTTTGTTTTGGGAGGATAAATGGAAACAAGAACCTACACTGTTAAGAGAGGACTTTTTGGACCTCAAGAAAGAAACTAATACCAAAGGGTTACTCAAGGTAAAAGATTTTTTGGATCAAACCAATAGTGAAGGAAAATGGAGAACCTTGAAGAATATAGAATACAAGGATGATAGCCCCTTGAAAGCAAAAGATGATGCACTTCTTAGAGTGTTAGACGAAAGGAAAATTCTAGCTTCAGAGGGGCATGACCAACTTAGATGGGGCAACAATAATGAAGGTACCTTCATCTTAAGGAGGCAAAGTGCATAATCCTAGAGCTAGATTCCAATGTACCGAACAGGGTTTGGCAGAACCTTTGGAGGCATCAAGGATGGATGAAAATCAAACTCTTCATGTGGTTGGTACATCATAAGAAAATTCTGACTTGGGAAAACATTCAAAAGAGGGGTGTTTTGGGACCTTCTAGATGCCAGCTCTATGAAGCCCAAGAGGAAACAATGGGGCACCTTCTCAATAATTGCATTTTCACCTCTAGGCTGTGGGATAATTTTGCCACAAATTTCCAATAGACAGATAGAGACAATGGAAGCATTATTAATACCCTAAATAATTGGAGACGAAACTTCTCTGATTATGAATTTCTTTGCTCAGCTTGGGCTTTAACTCCAAGCTTCATAATATGGAATGTCTGGAAAGAAAGGAACAACAGAATCTTCAAAAATGAAAAACGTTCCTCCCAATGCATTGTTGAGCAAATCTTAAGACAGCTTAAGGAGATGGTAGGTACTTTAGCGCAAACTTCCCCAAAGAATCAACCTTTAGAAGCTGAAATGCAGATTCTTCTTCAGTTGGGTATGCAGGGGCTTATACCATAGGGCATGGATAAGAAGGTGAGGAAACTAGACAATGATCCAAATTATTGGAATCCTTCCCCTCAGGGTTTTTTTGAAATGAAACATTGACGGGGCCTCAAAAGGCAACCCGAATATTGCTGGTTTTGGAGGGGTGTTTTTGGCTACATCTTTTTTATTTTCCATTTCCCTCGGATTCCCTAAGAAATGTCGTTTAGGGCCTCAAAACGGCTCCGGAAGTTCAGGACCCAAAAAACTGCTAAAACTAGTAAGTTGTGCTACAATTAAGGAAACTGAAAATGCTGAGAAAGACAATGGTGGGGATCCAGGTGGACTTGGAAGGTGGCCACCAATATCCACCGGGATCATTCCTCCCCCCTTAGGAAGCAATGGTCCCTATTGCATTGAGTTCCTCCATGAGATGAGGAAACTTCTGCTGAACCTGTTCCCTGGTGAACCACTTCCCCTGCTGAAGGAGTTGGCTTGCTTTGACAAATCGATACAGTTGGATATTCTGTTGGCTAGTGTTCTTGATCTGTGTGTCCATGATCCGATCAGTTGCAGCTTGTTCCATGCAATCTGGATTTAATTCTGTGGGTTGGAGCTGTTCTCCAATGTCAGATGTGTCTAGTAATGGTGGAAAGTA
>APFE031116094.1:77508-105260 GCA_000404065.3 Pinus taeda
GTCCTTCATGAAGCCACCCGATACTGTACGGCTGTGGGTGTGGTGTAGTCGGTAGGCCAAACCGCTTCACGACCTCTGTTGAAATGAGGTTCTTTTGGCTGCCACTGTCGATAATGAATTGCAGCGGCGAACCCTTCACGCACATTTGTGAGTGGAAAAGACGTTCCCCCTCCTCTGGCTCTTCGGGCTCATTCTTCTAGATCTTGGCAGTGGCAACAGTGGCATTGGGATCCGCATCAATGATATGCTTCCCTTTACCATTCCCCTTGTTGGGTTCTGGCTCAGGGTCATAACATGCATCTGATTCGGAAGCCTTTAACTCGGCCACCAGCGACTGCTTGGTCCGACACTCACTTGTGTTATGAGTGGGACTCTTGTGGAACTCACACCACTTTCCTGTGTCCTTCGGCTTCGTGGTGTTGTTCTTTTCTTGCGCCTTCGATGGGTTGTCTTGGGTCACCCCACCTTGGCTTTGTCCTTTGGGCTTCGGATTTGCAGATCCAAAGTATCGCTTCTTCTGTTTGAACTTCTGCTCGATTTTGACAGCATATCGGTATGCTGTGCCGAGTGAGGAGATGTCCAAGAACTCCATCTCTTCCTGGATGTATCTATGTAGGCAACCGCGGTATTTGAGTACCAGATGCATCTCAGAATCTTTGATACCCAACTGTGTGCGAAGGGTGTGAAAGATGTTTGTGAACTCAGGCACATCTTGGTCTCGTCCCTGCCGCAGCGTGGTCCATCTGATGTATTTGTCCTCATAGCTTTTGACAGGGTAGTATTGCTCCTTGATGGCATTCCGGAATGATTCCAAGTGGGTGTGGCTGAAAATAGTGAGCCTGTGCTTTCATCCTTCTGCTCGCAGTAGGTTTCCCACCAGTCCTTGACGTGGGGGGCTGCTTTGAGAAGAGCGAAAACAATCTTTTCCCGACTTGAAAATTCATGAACAGAGAAATACCCTTCTAGCAGATTTAACCATTTATCTACGGCATCTGCGTCTATTTTACCCTCGAATATGGGGATTTCAAAATTAACTTGTACCTTAAAGGGTGTGGCGTTTCCAGAGTAGCTGCTAGAAGCCGATGCGCCGCTTCTGGGTAGCCGCTGAAGGATCTGCGCAAAGCTGTCCATCATCGCGTTCCGTTGTCGCTCGAGCGCTTCTTCGAGCAAGATTTTGATGGGATCTCCTGGCCCCTCGTCTTTCTTCTCGTTTTCCATGGGAGGCCGTCGGGATTTGCGAGGCTGGTCTTGCAAAGGTTCAACCAGTTCAAGCCCTAACTCCTTATATCCCGACCTTGGGGACATGCAAAGAAAAACAGAGAAAAAGCAGGCCGCTCTGATACCACTGATCCGGATTTAAACAGGAACGCAATCAATTACAGAGATAACCATATACACAAAATGCCGCGGAAATAATACTTCATTTCATTAATGGAAAATACTGAAATATGCTTACAATCAGAAATGGAAATAAACTAGCTAGGGCGATGGTAGCTTATCTCTGAGAAGAGATGTGTGGCTTCATGCCTCTGAACTGTGTTACAATGAGGCTCGAGGCCTATTTATTGTTGAGAAACAATGAAAAACCCTTAACATTCCAAAACCTAACCCTAGGAGATGAAACGCCAAACTGTGGGCCCCGTTTGGGGGTAAGTTGGTACATCAACTTCCCGGGGTCGTAACTTTAGCATATGATCTTCGTTTGACACGTACAATAGCTCATTAGAAATATCTATTCGAGCACTATCATTGTTGGAACGGGCAACATCGGTCCATTGGATGAACCCATGTTGCCCTCGGATTCCCTAAAAAACGTCATTTAGGGCCTCAAAATGGCTCCGGAAGTTCAGGACCCGAAAAACTGCTAAAAATAGTAAGTTGTGCTACAATTAAGGAAACTGAAAATGTTGAGAAAGACAATGGTGGGGATCCAGGTGGACTTGGAAGGTGGCCACCAATATCCACCTAGATCACTAGTTGATTTGGATTCATTATGAAGTGCTATTTCAGAAGTGATGTCACATTTGGGATGCAGGTCTCTGTCTACCTCCTCAACCTAGGTAAGCACAAACCCAGAAGTCTCAGGTGGAAGTTTCTTGGTAGATGGTGTTTCTCAGATGAATGGATGGACGGATGGATTTTCATCCCTTTGGTTCATGCACCCGAGGAGAGGGGATGGTGCAAGGGGTCGGAGTCCAGGCTTTCTCAACAGACTCAAAACCCCCACATTACTTCCTGTGGTGTCAATACCACCCTCGGTGTGGTTTTTGTTTGATCGCATGCCCTTTAAGTCAGGAGCAGTATTTCAGAGTTGGGAGCGATTCCACTCACCACGCAACACGTGGCCAAGGATGGGGAGAGAATACTGCCCTCATCATGCAGTAATTCTCTATGCTTTTGGCTCATGTGATATGATCCTCCGCCGTTGGATCAGGCGAGGAGAATAAATGATCAAGGATAAGCATGCATGTTGGTGGGTCAAGGTCATTTATTGCGTGGTAATTCTATGTGCTTTTAGTTCATGTGATATTATCCTCCGTTGTTGGATCAGGCAAGGACAATTAACAGTCAGGAAAAGAGTGCAGGTTGGTGGGTCCTGGTCTTTTGACCTTTTACGAATTATTTATTTAAGATTTGAGTTACTACAAGTCTATTGTTTGGGTCTTTAGGACCTAGTTGGTGGATTTGTATTTTGGTGAGGCTTTTACCTAGGGCTAAACGGTTTAGCCTGCGGTTGGTTGTATTTTATACAATTGTACCCTTTGAACATTTTGAATAAAAGGCATGACTCTTGCATTAGCAAAAAAAGATTATTATATTAAAAGTAAATCAAGAGGACAATAAAACAAATTCAAAAAACATTCTATAAAAATGTCACAATGTTATTAGTTGTATGTCATAGTGATATGGACTTCAATCACTCCTCTTCCTTATTCCTAATTGTAACATATGCACTATCTTTCATCTTGGCATAACTTTGAAAAGAGAAAGGAGGTTCAATCCATAAACCATCTATTGATTTCACCCTTGATATGGTTGTGAAGGTTAGGCCTTGCTGCTCTTTATTCCTAATATCAATTGATGCTTGTTCTAAGGTCAATCCCTGAGAGTTATGGATCGTAAGATCCCATGCCATATTCAAAGGATTTTTTTTTTATTTCCTCTTATCACTGGTGTGATAGGCACAATGTTTGGATTGTTTGCATCAAATGGAACACCAAAATACTTATCAAAACTAATAGTTGTGAACACTAGAAGCTGAGGTGGCTTAAAGGTAGGTGTATAAAATATATCTTTAACATAACCAAGTGCACCATTCACCAAGCCAGTTTCAACCCACGAATTACATGTCAACATAACATGTTGACCACAACACAACAAAACTTCACTGTCCAATTTATCATCATAAGCAAAAATGACTTCTAAATGCCTTGAATGTTCAACAATGCATCATGCAATTGGAGAATTTAATGATTTTAACATATGCCTATTATAGAAGGTGAGAAAATTATTTGTTGAAAACATGTGCACTGATGCATTAAATAAATCCCTTTCTCAAGGATGCAACCTGATAACATCCTGTGACATAAGAAACTTTCAATCTTCAAGAATAGGTTCTGCATTTCTTATGTTATTGAGGACTCTACGAAAGAAGATTGTTTCTTATTTTTCCCATGTTGGGGAAAGATTGTGTCAAGAGTAAAACCAATGTTGAATTTGTTCCACAAGAATTTTCCTATTGTATTACCTACATACAAAGCCTTATCTCTCACAAGAGGTAGGTGGCTAAGGTCACCCACAAGGATGATGGATCTGCCACCAAAAGGACAATTTCTTTTCTCTGGAAATTCTTCTCGTAATCGAGCATCTATTTATGTAAACAACCTTGATCCTAGAAAACTCATTTAATCAATCAATATATATCTAATATGTCTCATTGCTTCTTAGAATATTGCTAGTGACTTCCCTTGTAGTGGTTCCATACATTTAATTGGAATTTTTAGAGTTGAGTGTATTGTTTTTTCATGTATATTAAAAGCAATTATTCTTGTTGGGGCAAGAAGAAGAAAACGACTTCTTCCATTACTTGACAAATTAGAAAGAGCTTAAAAAATACAATGTGTAAGGAAAGACTTCCTAGTTCCTGTAGTGCCCTGAACAATCATAAGAAGAACTTCATGAACCTCATATTAAGTAAAGTTCCTTAAAACAATTTCAAAAGAAAGTCGTTGTTTTTCCGACAATGAATCTGGAGATACAAACATTCTATTTGAAAGGTCAACAATATCACCCCTTGATTTTCCATTCCTTCTAAAATTAATAGCTTCTTCTGCAACATCATCAGAAATAGTTGTACTTTCCCAATCAAAGGATATATCGAAGTCCCTTCAACCAACATTGTGAAGATCAGACACATTGACATCATTTGGTGGAACCTAGTGAGAGAAAATTTGGCATTCTTCAAAATCATCTTCAAGATTCATTTCCTCGTTAGAAAAATCACCAGCTTCTTCATCTTCAATATTTTCGACGATTTATGGATTTCGATCAACATGCCATGCTCGATATCGAAAATTCTTCCACCTTTCAATAATAATTTCAGTTGAAAGGCCAATTTTTGTAGGAATGTCATGAAATGGCTTATAAAAAATAAATTTTATCTAGCAAAAGGTTTCAAATTCATCTAAACCCTCACTAGGAATATAATAAAACTGTGGCCAAAGCCGAACAATAGCATGAACATATCTAGGCTTCCATGGATCTTGTTTACACTTGCAATCAAATGTCCAAGATAATGATGTTTCTATCAAAGATAGATGTTCAAGGAAAAAATGTCTCTTCTGATAATTTTGAACAAAGGTATTCTCAGATGAACATTGCAATCTATCCCTTGATATTTTCATGAAAACCTTTCTTCCAACATTTAAGGAAACAAATTTTCAACTACAAATAACAAGAGGTAGCTTAAGCAACAAATGGTACATTTCTAATGCTCCAATGTCACGATCAACAATCGTTTCTGCAAGAAACCTTCTATATGCACATAAAGCATGATCCTCATAGCCAATATAATTTGAAATTATAATTAACATATAATGATAACTTTCAGACCTTTTTTTTTTTCTTTTGATGCATACATAGCAATATATTTCAAGATAGCATAGCGAGAAAGAACTGGTTGGTAATAAACATTTGCACGCCACGTTGTTAGAAGGACAATTTTATGTACATTGAGCCTGTCATCATTTCTTGTTGGCTCATATTTTTTTCTTCCTTGATCATCTATGAACAATCTTGATTAATCACAAAGATCCCATGGAGCATTGTACTGACATGTTAGAATAGTGCCCTTTTTGCGCAAAAAAAAATCTACACTACACTTTGTGTGCCTTTGGACATGATTTAATAATTCTTCATAATCATTATGAGGATTTCAAGAGAAAATCTGATCAGTATTCAATAGGAAAGGGTCATCATTGAGGCTTCATGGAACCATTATGTTGCAACGATGCATGTCACGTGGATTCAATGCAATGACATACTTGTCAAAGAATATCTTTGCAAGTTGTAAATCAGAACCATTTTATCAATCAAGTCTTTCCATGTCAAGAGCACCTTCCAATCATAGGAAACCATGGATATGTTTTGAACCTCTATGTTTCCACTCATATATGAATAAAATGAAGATATAGTTACTACAAACAATAAAAATGGAATTATAATAAAAATTTAAAAAAGTTTAGAAAATAAATTCAACAACACAAACCTATACCAGAAATCTTTAGCTTTAAGATATTTTTGAATAACTTTCTCTTGAAAAATATTGAACCTATGGTGCATAAATGTGGCAACAATATGAGGGTACTCAATAACATTCTAAATTTTCATACAATGCTCATTTAAAGAATGAGAATGTGAATGTATGGGCATGAGGTTATGCAACTTTGGCCACTTCGTGTCAGTTGCACTCAAAGTAAAAAATAAAAATGGACATCCCAACTAAGTAATCATGTCAGTCAACTCAGCGTAACACTTAGTCCAGTATGCCCTTGTACCTCTCATATAATAACCAAATGCATAATATTCTCAACCAACTTATTATATGGTAAATCAGAAAGTTGGTGACACAACTCTTCAATTGTTTTAGGTGAGTTATCATGTAAATGTCTCTTTACAAAAATTGTCTTAGTTGCTTGGCTCCAATGCCACATTATCATGTTCAATAGCTAATATCAAAAGCAAGGATGGATTCCAAATATCTAATCATAGTACCTAAGAAGATGAAATGCATACTCATGAAGTTCAACAATACAAATATGTGGTTGCAACGAATCAACATCACTAGTGGGGAAAAATTTTTGTAATGACATATCTAATAATCCCTCTATAATATATACATTCATTGGAGAGGTTACAATACTAGGACAATCCATGTCTTGAACATGTGAAGAATTAACATTATCAAGAAATGGTCTAATTTCTTCCACTTCTCTTCATTCACTTGGTAGGTGAGCAACCAAAGAAGAAGGATGAGAGGGAAAATGCTCAACAGGAAACCCTCCATTATTAGTTTCATTGATCTCATATTCTTCAATATCACAATCAATAAATTTAAGCTTGGAGGAGACATTTGTTGATCTTTCGGGAAGATCATTCACTGAATCATAGTAAATTACAACATCTCAATAATATTGATGATCTTGGATTTTGAAAAGCAATGCAGCCATTACTAGAGATCTTTTGACATAACATTCATAATATTTAGACTGAGTGGCATGTCTCATCACAATTAGAAATTCAATATCTTCAACATGTTGGGGAATACTTTGTACAATTGAAAAAATATCATGAGGAAAGCTAATTGTATGATTGGTATACTTATATTTCCCACCTCGAGCATGTATCACTTGCAAAATAGGATTAACACGTTCTATTATAATTTCTTCAACTTGAGTAAGAACTCTTAAAATATGAGGTTTCTCATTGGGATCCATGTTATTATATCGACAAAAATGATGGGCACATATTTCACTCTTATATCATCTGCAAACAGGGCTTTCGCAATCTCTCAAAACCTGGATTGTGGGATATGATTCTTGGAAAATGTGGCACATTTGGACAACTGACAAGATATCTATCTTTGCTCAAAATCTTTTATGCACTGCAATCATTTTTTCATCAAAATGAATATGATCTCTAGTGGTCAAACCTTGTTTATAACCAATTGAAAGAGTAAAATTTCTTCTAAAATGTACTTCATCTTCATGAACATGAGATCCCAAATTTGAATCATGTGGAATGGATCTATGATAGGGCCTTTCCAAATTTATGGTATGCATTTCTCGAACCTTAGAGGATGTAAAGGTGTGTTTGTCATAAAATAGTTTAAAATTTAATTTCCAACTAATCATAAATGAAAAAAATGAAAAAGGATCAAATGAATTCAAAATTTACATTTGTTTCTTGATGCGGATGAGGGTTATGAGATGACTGCTCTTCACTTCTAACATCAGAGGATGGAACATTTGGGGAGTTAGTTTCTATGCCTTTATTCAAATCAATTGTTTCCTATGTCAAAAAAATAAAATACATTATAAAACTAAATGTCCAACAAATAAATATTCAAAAATGGAAAACAAATCAAATACATTGAACATTTAAATTACTTTTACAATTTGATGTTTTGGATTCCAATTCTCCAACCTGATCAGATGAAATCATGTTTTTTCCATAAAACATTATAAAATACAATTTCCAACTAACTCTAAATGAAAAAATGAGAAAAATATCAAATCCACTCAACATTTACATTTGTTTGGTGATGTGATGAACGTTATGAGATGGTTCCTCTTTTCTTCTAACATCAGTAGATGGAACATGTATGGAGTTAATTTTTATTCCTCTATTGAAATGAGTTGTGTCATGTTCAAATAAAATGCAATATGCCATAAAATTCAATGTCCAATCAACTAGAAATTGAAAAAATGAAAACCAAATCAAATACATTGAACATTTGCATTAGTTTGGAAATTATATGGTCGAGGAGAATGCACAGGAACGTTATGACATGCTTCATCTTCACTTCTCAGATTAGTAGATGGAACACTTTAGAAATTAATTTCTAGACCTATATTAAAACGACTTGTATCCTATTGCAAGAGAAGAAAATAGCTTATAAGTTTAGTAAAAAAAAATGTATATAGATGAATGTAACAAAACAACCACTATTGCAGCAAAAATAAAAATATCATTACATTACCTCAATTTTTCCATGTGAAATGCTAACAAGGATGATTGATTCTCTTGGTGGGACCAAATTACTTTGAGAAGGGGGATTGGAAGATCTTATGTTTTGAGAATCTGGCTCCAAATCATCACATACAATGTCATCATTACCTCCACCATGGATGTTTTTCAACCTTTGGCCTTATTTGAAACATGCAATTGTAGACACAAAAGGTTTAGGGTGGACATTTGCATCCATGTTATCAATATGATGTTCTTCCCAATTGCAAGATGTTTCCCCAATATTATGAAAATTTTCAAGAGAGCATCGAACAACAAAATTATGCTAACAAGGAGCATATTCTGATAATGAACTATCAACGGGAGATGTTCTTTCCATTAGATCATCCATAGTACGATACCTATGAGGAATTATAAAATCATTTTGAAGAGTGCCTTCACTTGTTCTATGATATGTAGCTCTCCTATTCTCATTTATTGCATCCTTATTTTGTTGATACGCACACGACGACTTTCATTAGACCTATCATGTGATGCTGTTGACATATTTCATTTTCTTGTATGCTTGCTTGTGCCTTCAAGTGACATGTATACAATGAATAATAACATATTCATTGTGGAAACATAAACATGGAACATAGCATATATCTAATATAAACAAACAAAAAATAATGAAAAAGGCACAAGTTTTTTTTGGCAATCAAATAGAAACATAAAAAAGTGTATATGTCATTTTTTCCAATGATATAAGCTTATCAAAATGTATAAGGACTTTTTCAAATGGCTTAAACAAAAAATTCTAAGTTTTCATGTATCATATTGGAATCAAAATGGAACATACAATTGGGACACAATAATGTAAGAATTATATGACTTGGAAGTATATCTAAAAATTTGGAACTATATACTATCAAAATATAAATGAAAATATTAAAATATACATAAAGATATAACATTGTTTGAGAATCAATGAGAAAACCATTACACTATGTATAACATAACTCATAGCAATTATAATTATACAAACAAAGAAAAATGCATAGCATCCAAACACATTTACATGTAATTAAGAAAACTTTAGGGGAAACAATATGAAACATTTTCCAGCAAATTGCAATGGGATTACATATCCAACATCTAATACATACACATATCCTAAAATTTTAGTGGGAGGCATATAAAGATCGATACAAGCATAATTCTAAAGTACTACCATAAAAACCCAAAGTATGTATAGAGCCAAAAATGGAAACATTTCCCCCAACCATAGAGAGTATATAAAATGAAAATATTTATAGGAACTCCTAACAAGGCTAATAGCCTAAGAATTCATATCCATATCCAATGCTGGAATCTCATCAATAGAATCCATAGGGGGAGAAATTGTAAAAACATTTCCATACACAATTGCAATCTGCCAGTGTTGGATACCAAAACCTGGGCATTTGTTCATTAGTTCAATTATCAGCATCTGTTGGAAAATAGATGCCAATCATCATGTCATATAATAGGAAAGGAACTTCACTATAGTTACACATAAGAACCACACCATGGCTTGTTTGAAATGGAAGATAACCAGGAAATTTTCTATTTATATATGTAGAAATATCTTCCAACAACTTCCATCTGAAACCAAAATCATCCTAAAATTAGTCAATTCTTCATTCAATGCATGGTTGACCAAATTGGAAATGATCGAATTCTTCAATTGACCATACAAAAGTGGAGCCATCATTGACGAGGCATATCAATTGATCCATGTATATTACTAACGACATACACCGTATGTGAGTGATTGGAACAAATGAAAAACCCATTCATTTTTTATTACATCAAACTCATAAATTGTATACCCATACCGAGGATAATATTCATACTCCTTGTCGAGATAGAGAAAAAGCAATTTACTTTTATAAAACACTTGATTACTAGGTGATGAATTGCCACCAAATGGAAGATCATCCCTTTTCCAAACCATATCAAAACTACTGCAAACATAAAATTTAGACTGCATTCTATCATAAATATGTTTTAGAACAACCCAACCATATTTTATGTTTCTTAAATTTTCCAATAATGAAAAGAATCCCAAATCTCCAATTCGTATTAGCCCTATGATTTTAAAGACCTTTGTAAATGGATTCGTCACAAAATAGTTATGTGTATGGGATAATTATTTTGGTAAGGATAAAACCACCATTGTTCCAACAGTAGAATCTACTTTGTATCTTGAATCCATGAATCACAAATGAAAATGAGATATGTGCCCATTCTGATTAAGGTATTCAACATAAAAATAAGTGTCTTCACTATTGAGGAAATGAACCATAAATCCAAATTTGTTCGTAGAGACATGCTTGCAATGCAATAATAAAGAACGATTTTACAAAACATTCTTCCATTGCTTGCAAACAGTGCTAAAATTTATCACAACCGACAAAGGGAGCTAGCAGAAAACAATTTCAAGAATTTCAAATGGAAGACAAATCCAAATAGTTGAATCCATGATCAAACAATGAAATCACCTAACATAAAAAAAAAAAAAAAAAAAAAAAAAAAAAAAAAAAAGACGACAAAAACAAAACAAAACAAAACAAAACAAAAAAACAAAAACAAAAACAAAAAAACAAAAAAAAGAAACAAAAGACAAAAAACAAAACAAAACAAAACGAAAAAAACATAAAACATAAAACATAAAACAAAAAAAAATAACCAAAAAAAACACATTGGATATCAACAAAACAATATAATGTTGAATAAAACTAAAAGTAACATACATACATAATTTAGCATCTTCACATATAGAAAAACTTCACATATACACATTGTATAAAATCAAATGAGTGATCAGAACATTATTACAACAGTGAACAAAATTCCAAATTTTATAAACCTAATCTCTATAATCCAATATTATTAATTTTAGCAAACCTATAATTATGTTTATATTAATGTCTATGTTTAATATTGATATTATAATGTTTCTATTAGAATATTTTTAATACCAATATCAATATTTTATTTCCAGTATAAATATTAACATTAAACCAAATTTTTTAATGTTAAAAAACATAAACTTCAAAGCCTCTTGTTATAAATTATCACAATGTTACATGGACCAAATGATATAAAAATACCAAATATTTTAATCCTAACATCACTGAACCTAAATAAACCTAAAGTTATTAAGTGTAACGTTTAATAAAAATATTTAGATAGAAAAATATTCACATTAATGTATATATGCAAAATATATTTTTACACATATTTCTATGTTTAACATTAATATCTATATTTAATAATGATAATAATAATAATAATGTGTAAATAATCCCCTTATCGGGGTGAGTTCTCGAGGATGCGAGATAGATATGGTTGTCAGGATAATTGAATGATGTGTACATCCCACTGCAGCCCATATGCTCATGGCGATGGTTGCAGTGGCCTCCCGCATGATAAGGTATAGAGGGGCATGGAGAAGTGGCAGTGAGTGCCAGGGTAGTGACGAAGGTGGGAACGACAGGACAGGAGGATGGATGGGGCAGAGAGGGAAGTATGGGGATTATGAAGGAATGAAGGGTGATGGGGACAACATAGCTGCGGAGGAGAGACAGAGAAACGATAAGGAATATCAACCCAGAGCCCTGCAACGACACCTTTGAAGTGGAACTCAGTATGTTATTTGGCTTTACTCATCTTTTGCAATGTTTTCTATGAGTTTCTATGGATGAGGAATGAGGGATATGACTAGAGAGGGGTGTTGGGAAATAGGTGGGAGAGACTTGGGCATGCTGGAAAGGAAGGGGACTAGGGTTGAACCTATAAGTGGCAAAGAGAGAGACCATCAGGGATGAGACCATGAGGAATCACCTGCAATTAAGTTGGTCTGCCTAATAAGCAGTGAGGAAGGGGAGAAGGTAGATAAGAAGGTGTAAGGGAGGGTAATTTGGAGTGGCTGAGAGGAGCGGATGGTTGTAACGGCTATCTGATTCGAGGGGAAGGTGGTCAGTGACTTAAGTTTCACTCAGACTAGGCATCAAGACACTACCCCCAGGCACAGAGCAAAGAGAGGCAAACACCAAAAAGGAGGAGAGGCTATTGCTTGGCAGGGGAGAGGAGCTCATAATCCTGGTAGAGGAGAGGCATTGTGAGGGTCACCGAGGTAGAAACGAGTGTGGTAGGAAAGGCGAGGAGAGGGGAAGTGGCAGCATTGTGGAAAGTCTAGAACTTAATGTCTGTTCTCTTATTCGAAATGTATGTGAAGAGGTTCACACAATAGGAGAAATGAGAAGACAAGCCCGTGGAAGAGGGCGAGTTAGAAGGGGAATGGAGCTAGCTCGTGCATCTGACCTAGGCACCTCGGATCGCAGACATGGAAGAAAGCAAGTAGAAAGGCTTATCAATGAAGCAGCAACAGTATACAGGGTAGGGATAGATGCAGGTATCAAGAAGATCTTAGAAGATTGGGAGGCACAGATAAAAGAGGAGGCAAATTCAAAAGAGGAAATGGATGCATGGCATTAGATAATCCGAGACCCAGGGAACACTAGGTGGAGACTCACAAAATTCAAGCAGGCTGTGTACCTGTGTTGGCTCATGAAGAGCCTCATGGGGAAGGCAATGGATTAGCTATCAATGGGGATGGCACTCACCCTTGAGGACATGCCAAACTACAAGAAAAACCAGTTGTGCAAGCAAGACATTCACCTAGATCGTATTCAAAGGTATATCCTTTGTATTATCAAGCTAGCAGAAGAACTAGGAGACTCAACTGAAGACCCAGCCCCGGTTGACTCAGCCTCAGAGGATCAAAAGTCAGGTTCCTTAATGTTTTCTGGTTTTTAGGACATAAAGTTTACTTTTATTAATGTATTCTTATGATAAATAGAAACTCACATGCTTATCATGATATAGATGTATATATCTTGGGTAGATCGCCTTAAACTATATTAATTTTTGATGGCATATAATGGGTATAGGTGGCCAACAAACTTGGTTTCCCATTGGGCAAGTTGAGGCCACTATCTCATCTATGTGGTGTAAACTTGTCTTTTATAAATACAAAACAGAAGGTCCTACCAAGCTTTACAAAAACAAAAAAAATTGTGTAAATAATAATAATATTAATATTAATTAACATTAACATTAAAAGAGATATTAATGTTTAATATTAATATATTGATGTTTAATACATTCTATAGATTTTATATTGAAAATACAAAATTAAATCATAAGAAATTTTAGATGTTTTATTATCAACACAGTTTTTTGATCCATTCTTAATATTTGTATTTAAATATATATGAACTAAATTCTTAATGTTTTTCTAAGATTTTTTCTTTTGTTCTAACTCTTGAATTGTTCTAATTTTTGTATTACTTAAAATAAATCTATCGCATATATTTAACATAAATCTATAAAATAGTTTTATTATTTAAAATCTATAAAAAAAAAAAATTACATAAATCTAGTACATATAATAGATGATACTTATGTTAACGTTTTGTATATTGAATGTTTTAGTTAACAATAGGGTTTCATTATATGCATATTTACTATGTGTAATTAAACATTCTTTTTCCCCCTATTGTCTTTAACATTGTCTCAAGGATTTTCAACTATTTTTCACTTTCAAAACATCTAATATTCACACTATTAACATGTCATGTGTCCAATTCCAAAATATTATTGAAAATATTAAAAACACTCCATGAGCTGAATAGATTAAATGCATTAGATTTATTGATTAAAATACATTCAATGCCTACAAATGTATTGATTAAATAAAATATATTCAATGCATTAAATTTATTCAATGCATAAATAATTATTGATAAAATGCTTTAAAAATTATTGATTGCATAAATAAAAATAAAATAAGGATCTAGTCAATGTTAGATATACTCCATCCATATAAAAAATTCTATGTAGCAGGAAAACTATTATTTCTCAAATTTCCATAAAAATAATTGTTCCTCAATTTTTCTATTTTAAATATTTAAATTTTTTTTAATATATTAATATTCTATTTACAATTAAAATATATATTTTATACATAAACCTAAATTATAATTAAAATTTGTGATAGTTTATAAAATATAAATTATTCTATCGAATTTGGGGAGTGAAAATTGGTGGGAAAGAGGGATGGCAACTCATTCTTGAACCTTAAAATGAAAATAAACTAAGTTGTCTTATCACTAATGGTTTGAACAATAACATTGTACAAAAATTATCAGTTAAAAATTAACACTAAAATGCTCAATAATTAACACTAAGATGCTCAATGAAGTTATATTGTTCATCATTCAATCTATACAATCTATTGGCTCATTTCAATGTATTCAATGCATTTATTGCAATTTATTGAAAGCATTTAACATTTGTTGAATACATTGATTGAAATTTTCATTTTATTCAATTGATTGCAATCAATGCTTTCAATAAATTTCAATGCATCAATAAATTTCATACACTTAATGCATTAGATTTATTGATTAAAATATATTCAATGTATACAAATATATGGATTACAGTAAAATATATTCAATGCATTAAATTTGTTCTATTGATAATAATAGAATATAGTCAATCCATAAAAAATTATTGATAAAATGCTTAAAACTTTAAAATATATTGATTGCATAAAAACAAAATAAACATTTATTTAATACATAAAATTTATTCAATGCATAAAACTTATTCTATTACTAAAAATAAAATCTATTCAATGCATGAAAAAATATTGATAAAACCTAAGTGAATCAAAAATATATTATATAAATTTATTAGTAGATTCTACTCAATCAATAAATTCAATTCAATACATATCTATGAAAAAACACATTTTATATACAATTTATAAATCTACCTTATAAAAATTACATAATATAATTTATATATTTTTATGGTAGATTTCTATATTGTATATAAAAAAATTTATATACAATTTATTCCATATAAATTTTTTCACATTTTGAATTATCACATTGGACATATAAATTGCAACAACCTTTAAAAAAAATATCTATCAATTAAATAAAAAAAAAATCTATTTAATAAAATCTATGGAGGCCATAAAATCTAATGCATTAAATACATTGAATGTAATAAATCTAAAAGTCATCTTCAATGAGCATCACTCTATTGCAATCTAATGTATTTAGCCTATATAATCTATTGATGAATTCAAATCTATTGAATGCATTGATTGCAATCTAATGAATGCATTTAAAATAAGTTGAATGTGTTGATTACAAATTTGATTTTATTCAATTGATTGCAATCAATGTTTTCAATAGATTTGAATGTAACAATAAATTGCATAGATTGAATGCATAGCTATTATATTTCATTAGATTACAATAGATTTAAGTGCATTAAATTGCAATAAAATTTGGTTCATTTAAATTTACTTTGTACTCATTCACTCATATTTAATTAAATTTATTACATTCAATATATTAATGCATTAGAATTATTAATTAAAATTTATTCAATCCATAAAAAATTCAATTAAAATATCAGTTCAATTTGTTAAATAAAATCGGTTTTGATTATTATTCATGTTGAAGAATAATTATAAATCTATTAATGAAGAATTCTTTTTTAATTAATTTATTTTTATATAGTTATATTTTTATTTAAATTTTAAGTAATTATTAACACATAATTTTAAAATATATTATATAAAAAATTATTATAATTCTTTGTTATTTAAAATGAATTTTTAATTTTATATAAATTTATGTTAAAAATATACATAAAATTAATTTATTTAATTTTAAATCATAATAAACTAAAAAAATATAGTAAAAAAATTCAAAACATATAACCGATAAACAAAAAGATAAACAAATATCCATTAAAATGAAGAAGAAAAAAAAAGACCACAAGGAAAAAAAGTTCTGCCAGTGAACTTTCTTAGTTATACCCTTATAACAACGAAAAGTGAGGAAATTCTACCATCATATAGTAAGCTCCCCGGAGTGCCCATGGGACTCACATTTTTTTCGTGGAAGTGGCCTGCGGAACAGTCCCGAAGTCGAGCATTTATCTTCCACGGGGATTGCTGACCTCCTCGTCTTGTGTTGTCTATTTGATGGAATCTTAATTATTTATGTTTTTTTATTAAAATTTACTTGATATTTGGGAAAATTATAAATTTGAAATATTTTATTCGTAAAATTTAGTAGTCTAAAAATTATAAAATATATGTTTAATTTTCACCATGTAAATGTTCTTATGATTTTTAGAATAGATCGTAGACTTCTAAATATCACAATTCTAGTCTACAATTTGTTTTTAGGGTTGATCACAACTGAGGATTTTTAGAATAGATTGTAGACTACCAAATATCACAATTTTAGTCTACAATTTGTTTTTAGGGTTGATCACAACTGTTTCTTATTTTTCAATATTTGTTTGTTCATAATATAATATATTATTCTCCTTTAACACAACTCTCTGTGTCAAATGTGTTGAATAAGATCAGTGACTCAAATGTATGGTTATTTATATTGAAGATTATTTTGGTGTCCAATTTTAGGATTAAAGGTTACACCAAAAGTTTTGGATAATGTTTTTTTATATGGATAATCAATAAGCCAAATTATATATATATATATATATATATATATATATAACACTGTTGAGAAGAGATACACTATATATATATATATATATAGAGAGAGAGAGAGAGAGAGAGTGGATCTGGTCTCAACAGTGTGATTCACTAACACTGTGTGGAATAAAAATGGAAATTGAACATTTCCATGGTAGAAATTTGGAGGCACCATGAAATATGGAGGAAAATCAAATGTGTCTTATGGGCTAAACTCATTAAAAGGGAAAAAGTCTTGTCTTAATCCAAGGGAAACACTCTTGCATCTTACATAAATATATTTCATTACACCAATAATTATTAAACAAACAAACAACCATTCTTTCAAATAATTATTAAACTAACAACAAATATTTCAAAAATTATTAGACTATATATCAATTAATTATTTATTATAATTAAAAAAGTATAAAAGTCACTTCAAGTCAAACTACAAACAAATCACAACTCTTTTTTATTACTTTGAAATATAAATATTTAATATTTGTACTATATATCATCATTACATCACGATTTACACTACCTGAGTACAAATTATTATAAAAATATTGTCATTTATAAGATAAAACACAGTATCAACAATAAAATCACAAAATCCTTGTGCAAAAGCAAGACAAATCAACCATTACATATCCATTCACTATCGGTTTGCTTTTAGTTGATATTGTATTGTTGTAGCAGCTACAAACACCCTCCAAAAAATTTTCCTTAACTTCGTTTCAGAGTCTCCCTACCAACCATCCTTAGTAGCATGTCTTGCACTATCAAGTTCATAGGATTGAGCTCATTTTAAATGGCTCGCCAACCTGTGCAAGTTAGCATTCTTCACTCCCTTCACAAGTTGCCATCGCAGACTTAGGTTATTTTCTCGCTAAGAAGCTCCCCCAAAAAATTATGCAATTCTGGAGGGGAACGAGCTTTCTCTCTAGACATTGTGCAAATTTTGTTGGGCTACCTATTGACCTCCAAAATTGTGTGGAACAGTGACACAGGCCTCCCACAGAAAACTGTGCAATCTCGACTAGCACTCGGCCTCAACCTAGAAATTGCGCAATTCTGGGAGACAGTCACCTGCTAACCCCATAAATTGCGTAATCCCTCAGGGATAGCCAACCCAGCTGAGAGCATAAATTGTGCAAATCCCTCTCCTCGGCTTGTATGTTGTTGCATGTGCCTTTAGGTTGAGCAGTTCCCTCCAAGACCCAGCAAACCTGATTTGCATGCATGAGTTTCTTTTCCCAAAATAGCAAAACAAAACATGAAAAAAGAATCCCTAGATTTTAGTGATCTATTTTTAGGACCTGGAGGTTACATGCAAAGGTCGTTTTAGAAACTTCCCTCCAAGTGTCATTTTTTCCTAGATTTGTGGTATGTGCGTCATGGGCCTCAAACTTATTTATTCGACGCTACAGAGCTCATTCGTCACATCGATATTGGAGTTTTGACATCCCACATCACATCTAGGAGTCATCAGCATGTTCAACTCAGCTTTTTCCGAGTAAGTCTTCTTACAAGTCTTATGCATCTTTTCTATTGGTTTTTGTGTTTTGGATTGTGTGAGCATTGTCTACTTGATTTCTATGAACACTTGTTGTCATTTGCATGCATGTTATCCTATACTAGCATCGTTTCAATTTTCGTTTGCATCTCACTGTTGTCGCATGCATGACACTATTTTTACACCAACGGTTGTCGTTGTGATGACCCGCTTCACATACATGCATGTCTTCCCGTTTTATGAATCTTGCATTCATTGTTTGCATGCATGATCATTCACTCTTGCTTACACTCATTTTCGCCATGCATTCAAGAATACACATGTTTTCATTCGCTCGTTGGCGAGTATGGGCAACCTTGACCCGTACCTCGCCTTGCTCAAACAACATTGCACATTTCTAAGAGGGAAGGCTCTACCTTCCTCCCTGAAAATGTGCAAATCTAGCCAGGCATTGTGCTCCAGGCTTGTTCTACACATTTTTGAGAGGTGGTGCTCTATTGGCCTAGAAAATTGCGTAATGTAGTCCTTGGGCTTGCAGGCCTTGCTATTGAAAGTGCGCAATGTGCAATTTTAAGCCGAGGAGGTCAGCCTAGATTGGCACTGTGCAATTCCAGCAACCAATCAACCTCTCAACAGTCTAGATTATGGTTTTCACAAGTCTAATAGTTAGTCTCTCGGTCTCCTGGTGAAAATTGTGTAATCCTTTCCATCAGTCTCCCGAGTATGTTGCATGTCAGTCCTCAAGTTTATTTTGGTTTTCAATTGATAGATTTCTTGCCATGAATGTCTCCATTTCTCTAGTTATTGTAGGTGTTCGCCCGTCTCTCAACAGTTTAGGTTCAATGGCCTCCAAGAGAGCAGGGTCAAAGGACATCGTCAGAACGGCAACTAGAGATGCAGTTGAGCAAGTGTCTATGAGTTTTCTAATTTACGAAGACACCAAGTTGTTCATAAACAAAGATATCAAGTTTAAATGGCACGATAGCAATGATACATTCTCAAGCACATTTGCAGAAGATTTGGAAGACCGTAAGGTCTATGTGAATATTCACAAGTCTAGCTTGTACCGGATTGCATGCATGTATCCCACATTTCCATGCGCAGACATGACACATTAGATCGTCTCACACACTAATCCCGAGACGATGGTGTTAATAAGTTTCAATAGGATAAATTTTACTACATTCAGGGCTCAAGACTATCATCAGATGTACCACTTTCCACAGTCGGTGATCATAATGGAGACACCCTTCAACAGACCCAATAGCAGTGCAAACTCCAGGGATATCTTTAAGAGCTGGGTAAAGGAGCCATCCAAGTTCAGGATGACACTCAAACAAGTTTACAAGACCAAGATACTTCATAAGGCATATCAGTACTTGGTTATCTTTGCATGCCGCTTATATGACCAAGAGAGCATGGAGACCTTCCCATAGAATTGGGTGATCATGTTGGACCAACTGGACAATCAAGGCAGACCGTGTAACTGGTCTGACATGTTGGCTCACAAGCTAAATGAATAGGTAACAGAAGCTTGGTAGCCACCCAAAGGTCAGTAAGCAGAGTAATACATGTCCGCCTACATTCTAGATGCAATTTGTGCCCATCAAAAGTTCCCAAGCTTGAGTTGGGCATGGACATCAGTGAAAACCTCTGTACACACTTACTGTAGATTGTTTTCCAAATGCGGCTTCCACGGAGTCATCACACAATTATCAGACCATTTCGTCACCCCCGTGTACAAAATGATATTTGAGCAGGATCTCCTTGCATGTCACAAGTAGCAATGGAGGCATTGATTGCCATAGCAGATTGGTATGCCTCACCTCTTGGCACCTTCATATAGATGTAGAGTGCAGAGAAGCCTCTGCATGTTTTACCGAAGTTTTCCATGGAAAAGCTCGTCATGCAAGAAGTGTCGCACCACATCTTGGCAGGACTATTATCTAGACTGCATTAGAAGAAGAAGGGACCCTAGCCTTCTCTTCCATTGCATATCGAGTTGTACAAGATATGGAATGTTAAGCATGCTGATGCCAAGATCGATGAGTTCAAAAGATTTACTTTTGGCACCAGGAGTTTCAATCCGTATGACCCGCACTGCTTGGTGAGAGAACATATTTCGAGAGTGTGGTTTTCATGGGTCCACGGGCATGTCATTAGCCTAAGGAATACCCATGGAGTTACTGTCATATCTTCTCCACGCTCAATGAACCGGTCGGCATAGATGTGGAATGGTTAGCAAAGGAGATAGAAGCAACATCTCAGAGAATAGCATCATCCACAGCAGCATAGGGTAACGTACCTACAAATGACAAAGGCAAAAGAAAGGTTGTCGATAGCGCAGAGGTAGAACAAAGTTGCAAGTTCAAAGCAGATCCACTTGTGCTAAAAGTAGATTTGGAGATAGAGGTGAAGCGGTGATAGTGCAACAAGAGGAATGCATAAAGGCAGAGAGAGAAATAGAGGATGGAGGAAATAGTGAAGGAGTTGCAAGATTTGAAGCAGTAACTCCATGAAGAACAAGAGTTGTGCAAACAAGAGAAGGAAGCGCAATAGAGATAGACACAGTAGGAGGCACAACATGCATAAATGGATGAAACTATGCCCATACAAGTTGTAGACTCATCCGAGCAACTGGCACAAAGCAAACAAGGTGAGAAGTCAGAGGAGCAGGACTTCGCTCAAGAGATTTAACAAATAATTGAGAATATGGATGCGGAGATGGAGAAGCGAGAGTTAGAATAGGATATTTACCTCATGCCTTACAGAGTTCAACCCACTGGCTTCACCAAATCTAGAAGTAGAGCAAGTCCTGAGCGATCAAGGAGATATTGATATCCTTGAAGACAATCCAGAAGAAAAGATGCACAACATATCATTTGACGAGTTGTAGCATAGAGTTGTGCAATCATGCAGAGTGACTACTCCAGATATCCATAGATATCCTGCACAGTTTGCAGAATGAGTGATCATATCTGACATGCGCAAGCATATAGCAGCATTGGTCAATGCCACTAGAGCATATGTCGAAGCCACCAGCTCGAGTGTTCACTTTTTGATATCATAGAACGAGTGAATGGCTAAGGAGTTACAAATGACCAAGTAGGGAGGAGAACAGGTTACAACATCCACTAGAGTAGAGTTGAATAGAGAAATACTAAATGAGGTATTGTCTCTTGAGATAGTCACGAAAACGTTGTATTCCAAATTTGTCACCTTGCATAAGTCAGTTGTCCATCTCAATGGTTGGTCGCAGTGCTGTGCTAGGAGAGCACACATCTTGTCAAATTTGAACATTGTCATTGACCGCATGCAAACATGGACAATGAGATATAAGGGAGCCTCGTTACACTTGCTCAAGTTGATGAAGCCCAAGGTAGTAGAGTTGAAGGCACACATTAGAGTCAAATCTGGAACTATGCAGAACTCTCGCAGCTCATCACCATTTTTTAGGCTTCACATGCACAGGTGTTCAAAAGCATGGATGTTTTTGTGCATGCATGTGATCCCATCCATTGGGACACTCATCGAGGCAAAGACAAATTATCAAGTCTGATTGGAGTTGGACATGTACTTTGATGAGTTGATGCGCACAACCACCAGTGCAGACACTATGCATCAATATGTCATTCATCAAGCCGCCCTCAAGAATATGATGTGAATGTTAGCAGACGAGTTGGACATAGGAGCCAAATCAATGTACCCGGATGCAACAAAGGCAAGAGTTCATTTCTAGAAATATTTTACCACATAGTACATGGACACCATCACAAACTACTTGTTAGAAAATTATATATTATTGATCAATGGAACACATAAAATATATTACAGAAATATTTTAAAAGAAAAAGTATAAAACAAGAGAGACAAAGATATATGTGGTTGACCCAATTTGAGCTACGTCCACGGAGAAATGGCTAGTCCTTCCTTGTATATTATACAGCAAACTGAAGAGATACAACCTACAATAGGTTCGTTGTAATTCCCTCTTCGCTCTCACACAATTTCCTCTCTCTTTCTCACACAGAATAAATGTCTGCATAGACACAATACAATTCCCTCATATATAGCGAGGGGTTGCCTTCTAAGGAAAAAAACCCTAAATTAAACATAACTTATACCGTCAGATCTCTGCCTAATGAACGGACTAGATTGACTATGAAATTACAACATTTTACAAGGCAATTTTACATCTATTTTCAGCTTTGGGGGTGCTACCCCCATCCCCCACCGGGGGGGGGCGGTTCCAAATAATCATCGTCACCCCCTGCCTTGGAACCCCCTAGCAACACACATTTTATGGGTGTTGTTGCCGCCACATTACAAAATGGGGTCCAATGCGGCGATACCTCTTAATAAAGAAGATAGTCAAGCTCCACACCCAATAATCTCCCACTTGGAGACTGATTATAACAACTTCACCACTACGCCATTTGCTGGACAATGACTCCAATTTGGACCTAGCTATTTCTCATCTTCTTCATCATACTTGAAGACCAATTGAAACTGAGCGAAATCTCAATTTCTCCCTAGTTACAACTTTTGTTAGCATGTCTACAGGATTCTAGCTAGTGTGTATCTTTTCCAGCTTCAACTATCTGTCTTCCAACACTGACCGTATGAAATGGTACTTGAGCTTTATATGTTTACTCTTGGAATGAAATGTAGAGTTCTTTGCAAGATTTATGACACTCTGGTTGTCATTGTATAACCTACCCAACTGTTGCTTCTTACCTAATTAATCTAGAAACCTTTGTAACCAAATCATTTCTTTACTAGCCTTTGTAGCATCAACATACCCTACTTTTGTTGTTGAGAGTTCAACAACACTTTGCAGTTTTGAAATGCAACTGGCAGTTGTTCCACCTAGAGTAAACACATACCCTGTGGTTCTCCTCCTATAATCTCTATCACTTGCCATATATGCATCAACATATCCCTATAGAGAAATGTTTGAACCACCAAAGCATAATTCTTGATTTGTGGTACCTCTCAAATACCTAAGAACCCACTTCACCACCATCGAATGTTCTTTTCCTGGATTGTTCACGTACCTGCTTACAACTCCCATTGCATGTGCAATATCAGGCCTTATGCAGACCATTGCATACATTAAGCTTCCAACTACTGATACATACGTAAATTTAGACATATAAGCCATTTCTTCCTGATCCTTGGGACACACCTCCTTACTTAGTTTGAAATGGCTAGCCAAAGGTATACTAACTGGTTTTTAATTATGCATATTAAATCTTTTCAACGCCTTTTCTATGTACTCACTCTAAGAGAATGTTAATTTTCGATTCTTCATGTCTCTAGTTATTCTCATACCAAGGATTTGATTTGCAACGCCTGAATCCTTCATTGCAAATGAGTTTTCCAATTTTCTTTTGAGCACATTTATTTCCTACATGTTAGAACATGCAACAAGAATGTCATCTACATACAATAAAAATATAATATAGCAGCCATTATTTTTCCTTTTGAGATAAACACAATGATGAGAGTGACATCTAGTATAACCTTGTTCAGACATAAACCTATCAAATTTTAGATACCACTGCATTGGAGCCTTTTTTAAGCCATACAAGCTCTTCTTCAACATGCACACTAGTTTCTCCTTCTCTTTTACCTCATATCCTTGTGGATGTTGCATATATATCTCTTCCTCAAAATCCCTATGGAGAAAGGTTGTCTTTACATCTAACTACTAAAGATGAAAATCTTTAGCTACTTCTAGACTTAAAATAGTTCTGATTGCAGTCATTTTAACAACATGAGAAAATATCTCATCAAATTCTATACCCTTTTTTTGTGCAAACCCCTTCACCATAAGTCTAGCTTTATACCTTTTTCTACCTCCATATTCTTCCTTCAACCTGTAAACCCATTTATTCTATAATGTTGTTTTACCTACAAGAAACTTGACTAAGTCCTAATTCTGGTTATGTGCTAAGGAGTCCATCTCTTCTTTCATGGCTTTCTCCCAATTCTTCTTGGTTTCTACCTGCACTGCTTCTTCATAACATTTTGGTTCACCAAAATTAGTCAACAATACATAATATAATGAAGGAGAGTATCGTTCAGGGGGTCTACTTATCCTGGTAGATCTTATAACACCACTTTCACATGTTTGAGGTGCTTGTTGTTGTTGTGATTGTTTTTGTTGTTCTCGTTGTTGATCATTATGATTTTCAGGCACCTTCACTTTTTCTGTGATTCTTTTCCTGATTCTTTTCATGGATCTGATCCTTATACAAAACCTTTTCATTGAATATGACATCTCTACTCCTAATGCTTTTGTGTTTTTCATAATTATAAAAACGATAACCAAAATCATTAACACCATATCCAATAAAATTACATTTCTTTGATTTTTCCTCAAGCTTTGTTCTATTTTCTTTATTAATGTGGACAAAGGCTTCACAACCAAAAGTCTTTAAAAATGAGTAGTTTACCTTTTTACCTATCCATGCCTCCTCTGGAATACCACCATCCAAGGAACTTAAAGGTCCTCTATTTATTAGATAAACAATAATATCTACAACATCTACCCAAAATTGTAAAGGCAATCCTGCATGCAATCTCATGCACCATGCATGCTCCATGATTCTCTTGTTCATCCTTTCTAACACACCATTTTCATATGGTGTTCCTGGAACTGTCTTCTCTCTATGAATTCCATTCTCTAAACAATACCTATCAAACTCTTTGCTATAGTATTCACCTCCACTGTCTAATTTGAGGCACTTCAACCTTTTTCATGTCTCATTTTCAACCAAAGCTTTCCATTTCTTGAAAGTATCAAATACATCAGATTTATTTCGAATACAATAAATCTAGGTTTTTTTGGTTGCATCATCAATAAAATTAACATAATAATGAGAGCCACCAAGAGAGGATACCTGAGAAGTTCCCCATACATTTGTATGCACAAGCTCTAATTTTTCACTCATCTTTTCTTTCCCAACTCTGAGGAATATGACCCTCTTATGTTTTCCATAAACACAATTCTCATAGAATTTTAAATCAACATGCTTGAAACCTGGCAACAAATTTCTTGAGTGAAGAATCTACATCCCCTTCTCACTCATGTGTCAGAGCCTATGATGACACAATGTTGTACATTCTCCTATAGGGGTTAAAGCATTAACAGAATTAGAAATACCATTGCATAAATACATTGTACCAACCTTTTCTCCTTTTGTTATTGCGAGGGCTTCTTTAGTGACCTTCTAGGTTTTATCTATAAATGTAGTTACATAACCTTCACCTCCTAACTGCCCTATCGAAATTAGTTTTTTCTTCAGATCTAGAACATGCCTTACCTCCTTCAATAGCAATTCATTTCCATTTTTCTATTTTATGACAATTGTACCCATTCCAATGATTTTACAGGGTTTATCACCACCCAATCAAACCTGTCCAAAATATCCTTGTACATAATCATGAAAATGTTTACTGTCAGGTGTGGCATGGAATGAGGCCCCTAAATCTACCACCCAAGCATCAATAATATTTTCTAATTAAATAATCAAATAATCTTGCAACACATCACCTGTAACATCCACTTCATGATTGTTTTCTTGTTGCGCGTCTCCTTCTTTTCCCTTCTGAGACTTGTAATCTTTCTTCGAGTGTCCATTCTTCCCTCATTTCCATCACACTATCTGCTATCTAGACTTGGATCTACCTTTCCTTGACTTACTGCAATATCCTAGGCTCTTTCCTCTTTCCATTTTTCTTCACCTAATCTATGCAGTCAAAGCATTACCTAATGTCTCACCGGAGATTTTCCATCACATTTCCTCGCTAAGGATTGCACTGACAACATCATCAAACATTAAAGTACAAGATTTAGAGACAGAGTTACTAATGGCCATAACTAAACCATTCCAACTTTTTGGCAATGAGCATAAAAATAACAAATCCCTAACTTCATCATCAAAAGTTACCCCTACAAAACTTAATTGATTGGTAACAGTATTAAATTCATTTAAATGATCAGCAACAGATCCACCTTCTCACATCTTCATGTTAAATAAATGCTTCATAAGAAATACCTTATTTGAGGCCAAGGGTTTTTCATATACTTTGGCCAATGCTGACACTAAACCCTCTGTTGTCATTTCCTTTAAAATATTAAAGGCTACCAATGCCGCTATGCACAACCGTATTATTCCAAGTGCTTTTTGTTGGCATTATGGCACAGGTTTGGAGCTATGGCACAAGTATTGTCCTTGATGGCAACTCTCCTTGGTAATAGATCTCAGTTCAGGCACTCAGAAAGAAGAAAAATACATATACGCAAGTTCATCTAGATGAAGACGCGTATACATGTGGGTTATTCATTACAAAAGTGCGTATATGTTGGGGATCATACTTTTGGTCCATGGTAGTTAGTTCTTGGGAATTGAACCTATGTTTTGGACCATGGCGTCTCATCAGATGTGTTGATCCCTAGTTTTGGGTTCATGGTATTGAAATGTTATGGTTTTGGACCATGGTATTGAGGAAGGCCTAAGACTATAAAAGAGTAAGGAGATTATGTGACAAATTATCATCTGGATCATTATTGAATATCTGATAAAGTGTTAGAGTTGGTAATTGGGTTGTGATGCAGATATGGATCTGAATGAAGGAGGAACCTTAGTGCACAAGGAAGGATAAGTTCTATTCATGTGTCATAATCTTTAAGCTTGAATGATAGTATCTTTGTATGATTTTGATCTGCTAGATATGATGCTTGCTTGATCTATCTGGTAATCTGGGTTAATAAATGATTGAATAGTTGAAAGAGTGAATTATCCTTCGTAAGATCTATACGCATGTTCAGTAAGGCGAAGACGCGTATACACACAGTTTCAGTGAAGTAAAGGGGCATATACGCAGGTTGTTCCATACGTAGAAGCGTATGCACGTGAGTTTCAGGTTGTTGAAATAGCATATATAATCTAAGTTGTGATCTAGCTGCTTCTGACTATTGCTGCTGTGTTCTGGGTTTTGTTTTCTAGTGTATGGTTTCTGGTAATGTGTTTTGGGTACAGCTGTAAGAAGAATATCTACTTGATTCAGATCTAATTTGTGAAAAGGAGATTTGTTGATTCTTGATGATTGTTTGATGTTCATGGATCTAGTCTAAAAATTGATGAAACGTGGTCCCTGGAAGAAAGAGAAGGTTGTAGCCTTCTGTAGGCCAGCACCTACGTACTAGTATCTTGGCTAGTGCAAGAGCTAAGGGGGTTGTAGCTCCCTTCCAGGAAAAGCTGGAAAACGAGAGAGGGTTGTAGCTCTCTGCAGGTTGCAGCCTGCGTACTGGTAAAGGACTACACCAGTACAATTGTAAAAAGAAGTTTCTAATTAAAGAGAAGATAGAGACGA
>APFE031116094.1:111669-129167 GCA_000404065.3 Pinus taeda
AATTCCATGGGTGAATGAATACCATGGGTGGATTTTACAATACCATGGGTGGATGCCATTTACAATACCATGGGTAAATTCCATGGGTCAATACCATAGATAACCAATACAAGGGGCCATTTTCCATTCGGATCAAGAAGCTGGAAAACGAGAGAGAGTTGTAGCTCTCTGCAGGTTGCAGCCTGCGTACTGGTAAAGGACTGCACCAGTACATTGTAAAAAGAAGTTTCTAATTAAAGGAAGATAGAGACGAATTGCAGCAAGTGGTTTTCACCCACATTGGGTTTCCACCTTATATCTGGTGTTCTTGTGTGTGATTGTCTTTCTGCTCTGTTTTATAATCTTTGGTTACTGGTTATTTGATGCTGCATCTCAGATTAACAAACATCATCTGAAAGTTTAAGTAAATTAAAAGTTTGTTCTCTATACGCGGTTTTACTTCTAAATAGTTGCGTATATACGCAAGTTGAATTAACTGAAGTAGCGTATACAATTTGGTTTTTGAAAAGGATTATTTGACTTGATAATACTGATTCACCCCCCCCCCCTCTCAGTATTATTTCCAACACCTTTCTGTCGATAATATCCCATTTTGTGTCTGTCATACTCCTTCTTTTTCTTTATTCTTAATGGCAGGTACATATATTTCTGATACAGATAATATTCCATCTGCATCTTCCACAACTGGTAGTTTTGGATGTTAAATTTTTCAACCCTAAACCTACCATCTTCCACCATTGCTCCCACTCGAACTAGGAATCCTTCTCTCTTGTGAGTTTATCAGCCAAATAGAACTTCGGCTTTGATACTAGTTGTTATAAAATTATATATTAGATAACAATGGGACACATAAAATATATTGCAGATATATAAACACAAAAAACACATAAAGCAAGAGAGACATAGATATACATGGTTCATCCAATTTTGGGCTACATCCATGGAGAAACAACCAGTCTTTCCTTTTATATTATCCAACAAACTGAAGTGATACAACCTACATCAGATCCTGTATAATTCCCTCTTCGCTCTCACACAATCTCCTCTCTCTTTCTCACTCAGAATGCATGTCTACATAAATGCAATACAATTCCCTCTTTTATAGCGAGGGGTTTCCTTCTAGTTAAAAAAACCCTAAATTAAACATAACTTCTACCGTCAGATATCCACCTAATGAATGACCCAGATTGACTACAAAATTACAACATTTTACAAGGTCATCGCCCCCTTGCACCCCCCTAGTGGCGCACATTTTATGGGCAGCGTTGCTACCACATTACGAACTGGATTCTAATGTAGCAATACCTCTCAATAAAGAAGATAATTAGGCTCCACACCCAACACTACCAAGATTGGCATCAGTTCACCACCATCAACCATCGTGAGGATGTCGAAGAGATGGTCTTACCACAATTGTTTGAGTCTTAGTGATGTCTTGCATGGCTTGCTCAAGCCTATTTTGTCTCACATGGGTATATGTGCAAATTGCATCTAACATCTTGTAAAGTGAAACTCCAAGTGTCGATTGTTGAATGTAACATTCATAGAGTAGTTGAAGAGTCATGAGGGTAAGTGAACAGTCACAAAGGGGAACGTCAAGGGTAACCCTGCCCTTTTCTATTTATAGAACCTCATAACTCATTGTATATGGTTTTGGGACCCAGGCTTCCTATAAGAGTATCTTGGAGTGTATTATAACGAGCATTGACTTCTCCATAGTGGAGAGCTAGTACATCTCTTTGGAGGAGCAAGCAGCAATGACTGTAACATTCTATTATCGGGACTAGTGGTTGGTCATGGTTGTACTATATGATTGGAACTTTGACTTTTAATATAACAGATCCAACACGTTTCATGCATATGTTGTTGTTGTATCTCAACTATCTTGGTTAATTTAATGATATATATATATATAATATATATATATATATATATGTTTTCTTACACATGTATGTATGGAATTTTCTTGTATTTGTATGTATGATCTTATTGAAATTTGTTGTTTGTTTAACCATCACTTTGGATCGTTGGCTAACCTACTTTCCATTTTGTGATGCATCTTTGCTCGTGTGTTCCCTTCTTAGCCATGTGCTTTCACAAGTTTCCAAGGGGTGCACTCACCCCACTTCCTATGTGTTAGAACCCTTCATGCACCTTCCTTGACTTGTAGCATTGGTCACACCCTTGCTACCAACAAGGACATCCTACTTACCTCTATGTGAAACCGTGGTCCAGGCAATACCATACGACCCACTTCTAGGAATCCTACACCAAATGGTCTAAGGTCTAGTTAGGACTTCTTACCAGGGAGATCCCTTGACATGTTAGTGGGTCTAGCACCGTCAACATTTCTGGCGCTAGAAAGAGGGCCATATGGCAAGATGTTTCCTCTCATCCTGTTTTGAATCTTCGCACATCTGCCATGGACATTATCAGACTCATCCCCTCGTGATGGTTTTTTCATGCCGAATCTCTGAACATCACGAGAGAGTTTTTTGATCTCTTGTCTGAATTCATGTATGATGGTGAAGGTGAAGTAGCCTAGCCTGAGTACTTAGAATAATATTATGCATTCCTTGAGAATGCAAATGAGTTCTATTCAAAAGAGGTCAGTGTTCTACTTTCACTCACACTTCTCAAATCCCTAAAACGATGGTGCAATAGTCTACCACCTGGTAGTGTGCACTCACTTGCTTAGTTCCTTGATCTCATTGAAGCTACTTTCCATCATTTTGATCTAGAACCTCTTGAAAAAAAATGTTAAAACAATGGAAGACCCTGCAAGAATCGCCTATGGATTTTTTGACGACTTCCAAGTATTGCAATTTGAACCTCTGAAAAGTCAAATAAAATTCCTGTATCTCATGGAAAAATTTGAGTATTCCCTTAACAAATCTATCAATCCCAAGATGAAGTCGAAGTTCAAACCCCACTCAGCTGCACAATTGTAGATGGACACAGTCATTGTCACAAGTGACCATCCGTCATCCCTTCATAAAATAGCTACACCAC
Organism: Pinus taeda; assembly: GCA_000404065.3. NCBI lineage: Eukaryota > Viridiplantae > Streptophyta > Pinopsida > Pinales > Pinaceae > Pinus > Pinus taeda. The sequence continues at coordinate 114,682 of APFE031116094.1, forward strand.
CATAGAGTGATGTTGGATAACATGCACACATGTCCCTTCAACTGTCACATCCTCCCAACATCACTTCTCTCAATTTTCTTGTAGATTTGGTTGCAAATCCCATGGGTGGTCACATGCATGTCTTACCTCAACCTTTGTCTTCATGTTCTGTTGATCCTCCAAATTGCATAATTGTAGATGGACACGGTCATTGTCACAAGTGCCATCCATCATCCCTTCATAAAACAGCTACACCACCATAGAGTGATGTTGGATAACATACACACATGTCCGTTCAATTGTCACATCCTCCCAACATCACTTCTCTCAATTTTCATGTAGATTTGGTTGCAAATCCCATGGGTGGTCACATGCATGTCTTACCTAACCCTTTGTCTTCATGTTCTATTGATCCTCCAGATTGCATTGTCTTGTGTTCTTCCATTCCAAACTCTACACATGTTGTGAACGAGGATCAAGATATCGACAGAGTTGGTGTTGCTCAACCAATCTGTGTTGTCATTCATGAAGAGTATGACTGGGAGCCTGAACATCAACCCGCGATGAAGGATTATTCCCTTCTAAGTTCACACCTCCTCTGTTTTTCCCTAACATCTTTGGTGATTCTTCCATCCCTGATTTTTCATGTGTATCTCCATCTATGGATGCACCCATTATTGTTCATTCGCATAACACACCCAATGTCAGTCCATTATCTGACAATGAAGAGGAAAAATCATTCTTTGAAAATCCACTTGATTTTTCATCTACATTTTCCGGAAACATAGAGGGTGCATTTTTCCACTTCTCATCTACCCCTCTGTTTGATTCATCAGATCATGAGGATGCCGACGAAATCATTGATTTTGTTGATCGTAGCTATCGTGATCAAGTTACCCCTGTATTCGATCACAATGATGATCATATCGTAGTTGATTTTTCAAAGCCACCTATTTATGATGATCTACCTGTCAACGAAGTCGAACCCCCGCAAACTATCGAGGCACTTCAGCCCGAGATGATGGTTATGTCAGGTCTCGTTGTCTTGAGGTTGGTTTCACTTCCGATCAGGAAATTGTTTAAACACCCAAGGCTTCTCATCACTTATCTGTATGCATTGAAGATCAATCTCACACATAGATTATGCTTCCTCCACTCGAACTACATGATTCTATCGCTCATGCATTGGAGGAATATTACACAGAAATCACACATGCGCGATGCAAGTTCCCTTTGTTTCTTTCATTTGCTTGCATGTCACAGTCAAGAGTATGGATATGCTTAACATCTGCACGCAATGTCACACAACACTTTGGTAATTCCATGGATTGCATGTCATGCACTCGCACTCATGTTTGTTATGTGGACACATTTAAACTCAAAGTGTGTTTGTCTTCATTGTTAGATATTTCATGTTTTCTCATCTTCACAGTTGTGTTGTTCGTGAACCATGCCTTCACCAACATGGGTTGACCAATGCGTCAGTAGTTGCATTGGAAGTATCACTTCACGTGAGAAGGCCCATGCATCGTTAGCTTAGGAGTAGGAATAGTGTTTGATTTTGGTTTGTTTTGTTGCATGCATGCTTGCTTCTTACTTTTTCTATTTTCCTTCTTTCTTGTTTTTTTCGTACTCACTGCTTCCGCATTTACTTATGCTTTTTCTTTTTTTAGGTTTGTTTGCTTATTTACATTTATAGGATAGTTTCGCATGGATCGTGTGTGACTCTAGAAATAAGCAAGGTAATGTATAGGAGGACTTGTACAACTATCAATACTTGGTTATCTATCATCCTATCTCTGTATCCAAAACTTATTTTCTTCAGTCCATGATACACCAAGGGAAAATATCTATTGTTCGCAGTGAAGCTTAGTGAAAACACAATGCCTATTCACTAACTAGTATCACCTACTCTAGTTGGTTGCTTTTGGGTTGACCCTTGTCAGCTCAGTCAAGTAGAGTAAGGTGAGGGGGAAAACCTTAACAAGCACGTCAAAGGTACATACAAACTACTTCTCTAAAGGGACAACCTCTTATGCTCTCAATAAGTCAGGATCCTTCTTCTACCTTTGAAATGAATAAGTGTTATGCATAGTTAGAAATGAAAATGAAAATATGAAAATATGAAAATTTTCAAAAAATGAGTGAGAAAGAAGAGAAAGGCTTCCTGTGCAGAGAGGTGATGCAAGTAACTCCACCAGGTTACTGACCAGGTTCATTGGCAGCGGAGCGATTCTTGTGTTCTTGCATGACTCAGTCGGGGTACTATCTCAACCTGCTAGCCACAAAGTGACACCAAAGATGAAACTTAAACTCTAACAACCATAAGGCTTGTGCACCAATATACCCATCATCCCCAATTGAAACAACCATGTTTCCTTGGCTTGGAATGTGTGCCAACTGACCAAGATCTTGGCTGATGCTACATCTTACAATCAAGCATGGAACCAAGATGAACAAAGAACTGAACAATATTTCATTTTGGATCCTCCCTACCAACCATCCTTAGCAACATGTCTTGCATTATCAGGTAGATAAGCTTCAGCTAATTTTCAGTGGCTTGCCAACTTGTACATGTTAGTTTTCTTCACTACCTTCACAAGCTACCATCCTACACTTAGGTTATTACACATAATAGTCAAACAGGCCTCCCACAGAAGACTATGTAATCTAGCCTAGCACTACCCCTCAGCCCAGAAATTGGGCAATTCTAGGAGACAGTCACCTACTAATCACATAAGTTTTGCAATCCCTTAAGGACGACCAGCCCAACATAGCCCAAAAACTATGCAAATCCATCTCCCAGGCTTGCAGGCTGCAACATGTGCTTTCAGGTTGACTGGTTCCCTCTAAGGCCCAATGAACTTGATTTTCATTAACAACTTACCTTTCCCCAAATAGCAAAAAGAAACATGCAAAAAACATCCCTAGATTTTAGGGATCTATTTTTAGCAGTTGGAGGTTACATGCAAATATCATTTTAGAAACTTCCCTCCAAGTGTCATTTTTTCCTAGATTTGTGGCATGTGCATCATGAGCCTCAAACTTATTTATTTGGCACTACAAATCTCAGTCCTCGCATTGATCTTGGAGCTCTAACATCCCACATCACATCTAGGAGTCATTAGCATGTTCAACTCAACTTTTTTCGGGTAATTCTACTTTACAAGCCTTGTGCAGCTTTTCTGTCACTTTTTGTGTTTTGGATTGTGTGACTATTGTCTGCTTGATTTCTATGATTACTTGTTGTTTGCATGCATGTTAGCCTACACAAGCACCACTTCAGTTTTCATTTGCATCTCATTATTGTGACATGCATGACATTATTTTTTCACCAACGGTCATTGTTGCAGTGACCCACTTCAAACGCATGCATGTCATCCCATTTTTTTAATCTTACATTTGCTATTTGCATTCACGATCATTCACTCTCACTTACACTCAGATTTTCCATGCATTCAAAACTACACATGTTTTCAGTTGCCCGTTGGCGAGTCTGGGCAACCTTAACCCAGACCTTCTCTTTCCTGGACAACATTGCACATTTCTAAGAGGGAAGTTTCTGCCTTCCTCGCAGAAAATGTGCAAATCTGGCCAGGCACTATCCACCAGGCTTTCTTTGTGCATTTCTAAGAGGCAGTGCTCTGCTAGCCTAGAAAATTACGCAATGTAGTCGCTGGGCTTGTAGGCGTTGCTGGTTGAAAGTGTGCATCACACAATCTCAACCCCAACAGGTCAGCCTCGATTATGTACTGCACAATTCGAGTAGCCATTCAACCTCTCGATAGTCTGGACTGTGGTTTGCACAAGTCCGGCAGTGAGTCTCTCGACCTACTGGTGAAAATTACACAATCCTTTCCATCTGTCTCCCGAATATGTTGCATGTCAGTCCTCAAGTTTGATTTGGTTTTCAAATGAAAAATTACTTGCAATGAATGTCTCCATGTCTCCAGATATTGTAGGCATTCACCCATCTCTCAACAGTTCAAGTTAAATGGCCTCTAAGAGAGTAGGGTCAAAGTACACTATCAAAAGCGCAACTCGAGATGCAGTTGAACAAATTTCTATGAGTTTTCGGATTTACAAAGACACCAAGTTGCTCATAGACAAAGACATTAAGTTGAAATGGCAGGACATCAATGATACATTCTCAGGCATATCTGGGGAATATGTGGAAGACCGCAAGGTCTATGTGAATATTCACAAGTCTGGCTTATACCAGATTGCAATCAGGTATCTCACATTTCCATGTGTGGACATGAACATTTGATTGTCTCACACACTGATCCTGAGACATTGGTGTTAAACAGTGTCAGTGGGATAGATCTTGCTACATTCAAGGCATAGGAATATCATCAAATGTACCGCTTTCCGCAATTAGTGATCATAACGGAGACACCCTTTGGAAGACCCAGTAGCAGTGAAAACTCCAAGGATATCTTAAAGATTTGGGTGAAGGTGCCACCGAGATTCAAGATGACACCCAACCAAGTTTAAAAGACTATTATAGCTCCTAATCTCACTCTTGATGTTTTTGATGTTGCACTCATGGCCTAGGGAAACTCCTCCTTCCAAACCTAGTCCAAATACTTAAAAAATAGTGTTTTACTCCCTGTACGTGACATTGACCTAAGCTAAATGCATGTGTATGTGGGTCTGTGTATACCCAACCCACGTATATGTCTTAAAAAACTTAAAAAAAATAAATCTCCTTAATTTCAGGTGGATATCAGGGGGTTTACCTATTGATTACCTGTTACTGCCCGTGGCGCAACTATTCCCAACTAAAAAACTACTTTGGGAGAAGTATAAAATGGCTTCAGTAGGAAGGCCTAAAGGAGGAGATAATAGAGAGGAAAATAACTTTGCTGAGATTATCATTGATTAGGTCTGAAGATCCTTGTGCTTCCAGCACTTCCCCCATTACAGGAAACCCTTGTTTCCTTGAGTTATGATGTCTTTTCATTAATTGAGATATCCTTGTGTGAGTCATGGAATGAGAATTTTCAAGACTTGGGATTGGACGAATCTAGAGGACGGTTCCGCTTGGAGCTTGTGAGAGGAAGATTGAGGTGATATCATTCCTTGTTTTACTTTAGTTATCTGCAATAAAGAAACATTTGTCCTTTTCTCGAAATCAATCTTCTTCATGCTCATGATGTTGTTATTATAATTTGCATATGAATAGTTGTTTCAATTATATAACTAACTACCTTTCAATATGCTATGAAGTTGATCTCTTTATGATGCTTGGTCCATATACTGCTATGCTTCTTTGAATTGGTTATTTTGCAAGTTGAAGGATCGAAAGGAACTCCAAGAGGATTTGGACCCTAGCTAGATCTACCCGAACGAAGGACCCCTAGGTGCACCTCTCTTCGCGTAGTTTGCTTATATTAGTATCATGGTTGTGTGGAATGCTTGTTTTTCATTATAGATAACCCCCACTCTGCTAGGGTATTGACCCAAGACCCTAGGGGACTTTATCCCTCAACAAAATTGGTGACTCCACTGGGGACAATAGTATTGTTGCTCCTAGTATGGGTTAATTTAAGCCAATCAGGGCTCAGCCTTTGATTTTCTTGTTATAACTGAGTTGTCTGTTCTTATAGGAACTCGGAATCTAAGTCTGATTAGTTTTTTCGGACCCCTTATTTTCTTTTTCTTTTGAATTGTTATATATGTAGTCTTGCCAGGTTATAGAGGCATGTGTATGCAAGTTTCCCCATATGAACCCGCATATACGGAAGTTTCTTTGGGTTGAATCGCGTATACACGTAACTGTGCATTGACATAGTCGCGTATATCCTAATTTTCCAAGATTTTTGCAAATATTTCTTGTTTAGTAAATTTTTTTGCTGGTCTAAGTGTTTCCTGAGTAGTCAACTTTGGTTGTCAGTCTTTGTTTTTACATCAAGTTTCTATTTTCGAATTCTCTCTGGTTGTGGAAAGTTTTGGTTTTGTTTTGTTTTGTTGCAAGTGTCACCATTTGTGTTTGAGCACACGATATTTATCTCTGAGAATATTGGTTGTTCTGGTCTTCCAGAGAAAAAAGATTGGTTTCAATCTTTGTGACAAACTGTATCTTTGTGATCTTCTTGCTTTGTGTCAAAACTGCATCTTGTGGCCATTTACTTTTTTCACTTTCTGAAAGTTGTTGAGTGAAGATTTTGAGAGATGTCTTTATTGATCTTTTGATAATTTTCACAAACCTCTTTTTGCTTCTTTTTGGTTGTTAATAGCATCTTGAAACACCTATTTTGTTGAGTTTTCGCCCATTTTGAGTTGATAACTTGCAAAGTGTTTTTGTTGCCTATTCTTCTGTCTCAAATTTTCAATAGTATTTGGAGCACTTTTGAAAAGTCATTTTTTGTTTTTGCTTTTGAAGAAAAATTCTTGAAAACTTGGTTTTTGCTTTCTTTGGCCTTGTTTTGATTTAGTTCCTTTTTGCGAGTGAAAGTGCATTTTTGTTTGTCTTGCGATTTTCTTTTAGTGTTTGGACGAAAGTGAGCATTAACAACTTATATTCTATCTAAACATCTTAAGTGGCTAATTAGAAGTGATAAGCAAGTTACTTTCATTCTTTTATTTAGAGTACTCTTAAGTTTTTGCATTAGCATATACTTATTGCATTAGGATAGTTTGTGCATCTTTTTAGGGCATCCATAGTTTTGTTAATTCTTGTGAGTGTGAAGCTTGTTAAAAGAAAAAAAAGAAAAATTTATTACTTTCGTAGAAGTTCCTTAGAACCTAGTAGAAATTTCTTTCATCGAAGAACGAGACGAGTGCATTTTCATTTAGTTTGGTTTTTATTAATTTCTTTTGCATCGAAAAACACCACAAGTTTCATTTCTGCTTATCCCTTGACTTAAGAACAACCCCTTTAAAAACAAGTGCTAATTAAAATATACTAGAACTTTTTTATATTGTCAATTTAGACACATCAACAAGTTTTAGGATATTTCAGGGCCTTGGATTAGGTGTGTGGAGAGAAAAGTCTCCAAGGCCATTTCAAACTCTCAAACATAGAAGTCTGAATAGTGAGTGCAAATCCAATAGCATTAGGGAGACCAGGAAAGATCCAGATTTGGGAGTTAAGAACGAGGGTTTTTTAAGATAAGGAAGAGAGATACCCCCTCTCGTACTTGTCAGATCTTACCTCAAGATTGTTTCGCCTAGCTTCTAACATGATTTGGTAACCTTAGTTGCTCTCCTAGGGATCTACATAGGTGGCTGCGGAGGGGAATCCCATGGCACCTGAGGTCGATGTATCACTCTCAACGGTACTTCTAGAGGGCACCCTTGCAAAGCTTGGGGGCTTGCACTGGCATAGGCTATTGTTAGGATGTTAGCGTAACTTCCTCTATTACCTTCACTGGTAGGACTGGGCCGTCATTATCCTAGACTATCTTTGGAAGGCCCCTTACTTCACTTTCTTGTATTTTGGTGTCCGGTCCTAATCACCTAGAGAAGACATACTTGAAAGTTATTTGAATGGCTGACATCTTTTAGGGACTTTTTCGTGTGTGCTCTATGCTCTTAGTTTGCCTAAATTTCATTTTCTCTTGAGTCTTTAATTAGATCTTAATAAAAATTCAAAGTGGCTAACCGATCACCTAGATTGTCTCTAAAACTTCATGGTCTTTCACCACCAAGTTTAGATCCTTCTCCTAAAAGGCGCAGAGATAATACTTCCAGTGGGTTTCATCCTATGGTAGCTGACGCATCAGGGATTGATCCTCCTGCCAGGGGCATTAATATTCAAGATAGACCTGGTACTTCGCATAACTAGAGAGGAACACCCCAATTCTTTTGCTAATTCTCTTTCAATCAGAAGATAACATTGAGGTAGAAGAACTCCCAGAGTCATTAGCAGCTCTAAATTATCCTCTACCTTCTAGATAATCCAGATGCATTACAATACGTTGAGATTCTGACGCATAGACCGTCAAGTCCAAGTCATATTACGCGCTTACCTTCAATGACCACCACTAGAAGCATGGCTTCTACCACAAGTGCTACAACTATATAGACTCCAACATTAGTACAAGGGGGAGGAACTATTTCCATCCCCTCTGCATATTTATTTGTGTCTTTTGCTAGCACATCCTTAGTTGGGTCTACCTCCATTCCTTCTATGAGTGGAAATTCCCAAGCCAATGCATTTAGTTATGGGTTTTTCACATTTGGCACCCATTCACAGGGTATTCCATCAATTCCACTTAGTGCCTCCACATCCATGATGAGTGGGTCAGCTTCATTTCAAGGTTTAGCTTCTAGAAGTGGTCAGATACCACATTCCAACCCGAGATAGGATCTATGCCTTTTTTTTCTATGGGACAAGGCAGCAATCCCTTTCAAGGTTGGACTAACCTTGCGGTTAGTGGCATAGGAATTGGGAATCCGTTTTTCTGCCAACAAGGGAATAGGTCGTACTCCACAATTAGTTTGTTTCGAATCCCTTAGCTTCTACTTGGAATCCTTATCAGGGGTTATCAACTCCTTATAACCCTTTAGGAGGGAGCTTCGCTGATTATGGAGGTTTTTCAACCAGCATTGATCAAATTCCAAGTTTTGCTGAATCACACGGTTTACCTTTTGGTTCAGCGGGTTCTACTTGTTACTTTAGGTAACCTGGTGCCTTACAAAATCCAGGCCAATATTTTCAAAACTTTGGGAACTCCACCCAATCTAGGTGGAACCCCCAAGGTCCTCCTAGGCTTCCTTTTCTAGCAACACTGAATTTTCCAGATCTCACAAAATTGACAAACGATCCAATCAAATACAATCTGGCCTGGCCTATGATCCCAACCAAACTTCCATCAGACATTCCAAAGTTCGAGGGAAAGGGTGGTGAAGACCCAGGTGACCATGTAACCACATTCCATTTGTGATGCTCATCAGACTCCCTCATCGATGATTCGGTTAGGTTGAGACTCTTTCAATGCACCTTAACTGGCAATGCGGCCAAGTGGTATATAGAGTTTCCAAGGGGCATCTTTACATCTTTCGCTAATTTGGCTAACATTTTCCTAATTCATTTCTAGTTTCCTGTCCATTATGATGTCAGAACTAAACTTCTAGCCAATTTTCATTAGGACATGGCAAGTCACATTTCTGATCATATTAAGGAATGGAGACAGAAAAAGAGGCTCATTAAAGCCAAAACTCCTCCTAATACTATCTCGAATGGTTTTTGAAATCCTTAGAACTTGAGATCTCTAAGGATGTCTCTCTGTCTAGAGTCTATTATGAAGAACAAGCTATTTTCAGGGCCCAATAGTTAGAATTGATTTACTCTTGGTCTGGGATTCTACAAAAAATCTTTCTTGATGCTCCTAGGACTAAGGTTGATATAGCCAAGTCAAAGCCAAGTCCCCATGCAGATGGTATCGTTGGGTACATAGACACCAATGTGGTGAACTTGTTGAGCCAATTGTAGCAGTTGACTTTACAAACTGCTCCTACCAATCAGGTCACATCGTCTACCCCTTCATCTTCTTAACCCTCTTCCATTAATGCCATCAAATCTTCCAAACCCAAAGGAAATCAAAATTCCAATGGAAAAGATAAAGGACGAGGTAAGAAAAAGAATCAAGATGGGAAGACTGACACAAATAAACCTAGCAATAATGCTGGTGGTGGTGGAAATGAGTTTATAAAGAAATTCAAGTTTCCATGCAAGCTATGTAGTGGATACCATTTAACTCATATCTTCCCAAAGATTCAAGATGCTCAGTGCTTGTTAGGGCAGCAAGGGACTTCTAGCTCTCAAGCTGTGTTAACCAACCCTTTTCCCCAAGGGAAGCAAATGCTTGTTGGTGCAAATTCAAATCCTGGTACCTCTGCAGGGGGCAACCAGGAAGGGGAGAAATCATCAAATGTTTTCATGATGGGTTCTAACGTCTATGTGGCCACTCACTCATGAGATTATGGTGAAACTGAAACATCCAAGGACAAAACTGCTCCCAAAAATACCGACCTTCATATTGAGAGATCCTTTGTTGAGACTATACCATGGATACCAAAGGGTTCCGCTAAATGCATGACTATCAATCCTAATGCTAGGGCCACCCATAATTACTCCATTATTGAGGATCTGGCTCAAATTCCATTCGCTATTTCCGCTTTAGAGGTTCTCCAGTTGTGTCCAACTCAACGAAGTGCTTTGCTTTCAACGATAGGGGTAGTTGATCCAAATAACTCCTTAGTGCTCACTTTCGAAATGCTTAATGTCAAAAAGCAACTTCCTCATCACATGGATTTTCAAATAAAGTCTACATATCGGAAAATTAACATTTTCTGAATCATAATTGATGAAGGAGCTTCCACGTGCATCATGTCGATGTCATGTTGGAAGGCCATTGGATCGCCTTCGGCTGCTCCTTCACCTACCCTCCTGATAGAATTTGACGGGCATTCTCATACGCCACATGGGATTATCCTGACCCTTCCCATATGTGTTGGGGGAAAGGTCGTTAATATTGAAGTAGAAGTCATCGATGCTAACCTAGATTACAATCTCCTCTTAGGAAGGAACTGGGTATATGAAATGGATGTCATTGTTTCGTCTCTGTTTTGTGTCATTTGCTTTCCTCATGAGGGGAAAATTGTTAAGGTTGATCAATTGAATTATTCTCCAGCTGATCCTCGAGAAACTTCGGATTCTATTATTCCCTTAGTGGATAACCCTAATCTGCCTACTGAGAATTTGGGAGTTGGGATGCATTTTTTCATTGATGGGTACATTTGATTTTTCCTCTCCTATTGCTAGAATCAATGTCGTCTCATCATCCAAGGAGTCTTCACAGGAAGAGTTCTTTTGAACTCATTATTTTTTAGACCCTTGGACCTTGCCTTCACCTATGACCACATTAGATGAAGGACAAGTTGGTGGAATGGCATTTCCTATGTTTGTAGCAGAGCTTAGGTGCCAGCCTATCATCAATTCTGCAGACAGCTATTTTTCTCCTTTCTCTGAGGAGGAGTTAGATGGTGATGTGACCCCAGCTTGGACCCTTGATTCTAGCTCCACTATGGACTTCTTTGACACGATTTTACCATCTGAGGAAGCAATCCTGGAAGCAATTATGGGTGTAGATCGACCTTGGGAAGACTTACACCATCGTTCATATTTTCTTCCTATGTTGCAGGAAGTAGAATCTAGGTTCTCCAAGCTGTTTACTAGTGATGTTTGTACGGTGTCAAATCCTTTGGCTCCAACACACTTTCGTGCTGAAGGTAATATTTCAGTGATTTCAAAAATGATATCTATAAACATCTCTAGGAACCCTAATGTGATCGAGAATCTCTTCATCAAAGCTGAATGTTCCCCTTAAGAAATTCAAATTTACATCGACCTTTTTAAGGAATTTCAAGATGTATTCGCTTGCTCTTATGAAGAAATGTTTGGCATTGATCCATCCATAGTTCAATATGAGATCAAGATGTATGAAAATGCTAAGCTGATTCGTCAAAAGCTTTGGCTGGTTAATACTACGAAAGTGGCAGCTATTAAGGCTAAAGTAGAGAAACTGCTCAAGGCAGGTTTTATATACCCTGTTCCTCTTACGGATTGGGTTTCTAATCCAATCCCTATAGATAAAAAGCAAGGAACAATCCGAGTATGCATTGAATTTAGAGACATAAACAAAGCTTGTCCCAAAGATAATTACCTCGTGCCATTTATTTATCAGATTATTGATGAATGTGTGGGTAATGAGATTTTCTCCTTCATGGACAGTTTTTCTGGTTATAATCAGATCTCTATCCATCCTGAAGATCAGCATAAGACAACTTTTATATGTCTCTAGGATACCTTTGCATACAAAAAGATTCCTTTTGGTCTTAAAAATGCTCGAGCTACCTTCGAGCAGGCCATGTCATACACTTTCCATGACATCAAACATATCATCAAAGCGTACTTGGATGATTTAGCTACTCATTCTCGAAAGAGAATTGATCATCCTACTCACCTTCGATTGGCTTTTGAGCGATGTCGATTTTACAAGATCTGGTTGAAACTCAATAAGTGCATTTTTTTTATTGCATCTAGTCAGTTATTAGGGTTCATTTTTTCAACTAAAGGGATTCGAGTTGATCCTTTCAAGGTAGAGGCAATAATTCAGTTGCCTCCCCCATCCTCAATTAGACAAATTCAAAGTCTTCAAGGGAAGGCTAATTTCTTAAGAAGGTTTATAGTGAATTATGCCGAGATCACTAAAGATTTGATGCATTTGCTACAGAAAGGAGTTCCATTCATATGGGAAAACTTTGCGCATCGATGATTTGATGCCTTGAAGAAGGCATTAGTCTCTGCCCCACTTTTGAGTCCACTGGATTATGGTATGGATTTCCTTTTATATCTCGCCACTGTAGAATCAACCATAGGTATGTTTCTCATTTAGGAAGACGATGCTCTCATGGAGCATGTGATTTATTACTTGAGTCGAGGCTTGGTAGGTCCTGAACTTCGCTATTCTCCTATTCAGAAGTTGGCTTTGGTAGTTGTCCATGCTGTCTAGCAGCTCCGCCATTATATCTTGCTACACAAAAATTTTGTCTTATCGATAGTCAATCCATTCCAATTTGTCCTGAAAAGGAGAGTGATTGGGGGCAAATATAATCGATGGATCATCATTTTGCAAGAATTCGATCTCAAGCTCCTGTCTGCCAAGTCTAAGAAATCTATGGTTTTTGTCGAGTTAATTTCTTAGCTTCCTTGTGTAAAGGATATTTTTTATGAGGAGAGTTTTCCCGACGAACATCTATTCCTCATCTATTCACTTGACCCTTGGTATGGATATATCACTGTCTATCTCCAAAATTCGAAGTTTCCCTCTACTTTCTCTAAGGATGAATGCCAAAAATTACGTCACCTGGCTAAGAACTATGTCATCATTGGTGATACATTATATCGTTGAGGGGTTGATTCAATCCTTCGGCTTTGTTTAACCTTAGAGGAAGCAGAGTTAGTGCTCAATGATTACCACAGTGGAGCTTGTGGTGGTCATCTTTTAGGGCTTGCTACATCCCAGCATATCTTATGTGCCAACTATTTTTGGCCTTCGCTCTTCAAATATTATGTTGAAGCAGTAAAAAACTATCACCCTTGTCAAGTTTCTACTCGAATGATGTGCGAACATCCAGCTCCTCTTTTCCCCGTTGTCTTTGTCGATCCTTTCACTAAGTGGGGTATTGATTTTACAACTTGTAATCCACCTTCATCAACAAATCACAAGTACATTATCGTGGTCAGAGACTACTTCACGAAGTGGGTTGAGGCCATGCCCACTTATAAAAATGATAGTGAAATAGAAGCATTGTTCATTTTTAATCAAATTATCTCAAGATTCGGTATCCCAAGAGAGATTTTCACTAACCATGGAAATCATTTCCAAAACCAACTAATGTCTAAATTGGCTCTTAAATTGGCTTTTCGGCAGGAACACTTATCTCCATATTATCCTTAGGCCATTGGAAATGTCGAGGCTATGAAAAAAACCCTTAAGACAATCCTAAAAAGGAAAATCAACAAAAATAGGTCCAATTGGCATCTTATGTTGTATCTGGCTCTTTGGGCATACCAAACCTCCATAAAGACTGCTACAAGTTTTACACCTTTTCAGCTAGTTTATGGGCTAGAATCTATTTTTCCTGTTGAATGTGAAATTCCATCTCTTAAGTTAGCTATTGAGCTCCTTCCAGAGACCTCTAGTCTCCAAGAGCACCTCATTCATTTGGAACATCTCGATGAGCAGCGTCGAGATGCCACCACAATCATGAGGCTCATAAGAAAAGGGTTAAAACTCAGTACGATAAAGTTGTCCATCCTTGAGTCTTTTCCGAAGGCGACCTTATCTTGGTCTATGACCAAGATAAGGATGCCTTGGGGGTAGGCAAGTTCAAGCCTATGTGGTATGGTCCCTTTATAATTAACTGAGTCTTAGAAAAAGGGGCATATGAGTTAGTTGATTTTGAAGGAAATAAGTTGGCAGAGCCCCAAAACAGGCTCTACCTTAAGAAGTACTTTGCTTAAATAGCAGCTAGGGAATGACTTCTTTGTACATTTTTTATTTTTTGTACATATCTCATCTTGATTTTTTGATATCAACAATTTTTGGTCTGCTGTGGTAGGTGTTGATTGATGATTTGGTCTATTTTGGATTCGCTGATGGTGCTAGTTGGCACACTCAGAACCTCACTTCCACAACTTGGGTAATCTACTATCTAACTGGTCAGTTGATGGTATCAAGGGGAGCATGCATTGGTCCCACATCAGATAATATGGCTGAGTATAATGTCGTCATTAATTTACTATCCGAAGCAATTTCTTATGGAATCGAGTCGTTGGTAGTCTATCTTGATTCACAACTGATAGTATCACAATTGAATAACATTTATCGGGTAAGGGATCCATGTTTATATCACCAATATTTAAGGGTGAGGTTGTTGCAAAGATCATTTACTTACATTAATTATTTGCACATTCCAAGATCTCATAATTG